>JAGTTH010002985.1:0-25687 GCA_022606485.1 Agraylea sexmaculata | reverse complement strand
CATTTATTTATGACATCTATTTTTATAGCATATTTTATCAAAATAAAATTTAATAAACAATATAGAGGAGAGTCGTAGAGCCGCGTACACTTACTAATACATTTGCAAATAAATGTACAAAAAAAAAACATTTTTTTTTTATTTTTATATTAAATATGAACCAAGCTTTTTCTTGGTTTTATATATGTATATATTAATTTTTATATCAATTCAATGCATTAAAATAAAATCACGAAATACGCAACCCTTATATTTTGACCTCATGTAATATACATACATTTCCAATTAGCCTACAATTTATTTTTATGAATATTTGAATATTAAAGTACATTTTTTTCAATTTATTTGCTCATATGTGATTATTTTATTTATTTTTATTGTGAATAGACAGGTTCAGCATGTTGAATGTGTGAACCTGTTAAATAGTTTAGTATAGGGGGTGAAACAGTCAGTAGGCGTTCAGCTTCAGATCAGAGCGGACCACCCTCTCTAAACCTCAATAAAAAAAATAGACAATATTTACAAATACTAATTGTGATACTACTAATCTATGGAAGGACTAATCATACATTAAACAAATGGTGAGTTTAATAAATATCAATACTAGTTTAATAATAAAAAAATATATTTGTTTGTTAACATGTCGAAGCCTGAAAAGGTTTCCTTATCGTCAGATTAACTTATCTTTCCGTCGATTAAATCAGTTATCACTCTTTATTAGTACACATTTTATCTGTTTATCGAATTAGCTATTCATTTATATCAAAACGTATTCATAATATTATATTATTACTCGGTTTGTAAAATAATAAATGTAAGAACTCGGCGGAAAAACAGCAAATGTTCAAAAATTCTATCGGTTAATTTAGGTTAACAGCCGATATATCTTTATAAAGATAATTAATTTTTAGTAAAATTCACAAAACTTAATTGTTGTAACAACTGCTGTTTTTAGCATATTAATATTTTTATTAAAATAAAGCATTTTTTTTAAATACGTACACAAAAGTGTAGCATTAATTCAAAATCATTTTGATTATGAACACCTCAATTAATATTTTTTAAACATAAAAAATATCTATTGGCAATCCATTAAATGGATTTTTGAGCATATATATGAAAAATTTTTTAAATATATTAATGTAGCATTGATTTACAAAAATATGTCCTTTTTTCTGCCATTGCTTTAAATAAATCTGATTTTGAGAGCTTTCGATTCAGAGCATCTTAAGTAATATTTAAAATAATTAACAACCATTGAAAAAGTTGTAATTGTCATTTCAAAATCTCTCAAATCCATTTTATTTTTCAGACCTAAAAAAATAATAAATATGGAATATATTCTTCTATTATTATATTTAACTGTTAACACCAAATAACAAAAATGTACAATATTAGTTTCTAAATCCATCAGAGTTTATTTTCAAAATCTTTTGTTCAATATGAAAAACTCAAAAATAAAAAAAATTTTTAATACCAGCATTGATTCCAAAATAAGATTATTATTACAATTTCTTTATTAACATAAGTTTTTACATTGATTGATAGAACAATACATCTTTGGAAATAGACTTAGGTGTACAGAGTGTTTACATCTTTTTACCTATAACTAACATGACAATGTTTTATTTAAATTTGATATGAGTAATAGTATTTAATTGTAGAAAGAATGGGGAAAAAAATAAAAACCCATTTACAAATTTGAAAATAATAACAACGATAAAAGCAATATTAACAAAACAGTTACAAAATATAATGCTTAAAAAACTAAATAACAATTTATTTGGGTAAAACCAAATTTGAGTTGAGTGGATTATTGGAAATTTTATTTTATTTTTAAAATAATATCAGTTTTGGAAGTTCATTGGTAAAATGAACTTACGTTTCCTCGAGACATATTTGGTTTTATTTACATGTCTTATGATTGGGTTCCAAAATAAGATGTAAATTTCTCTGCCAATACTTGATTTAACGATTATGTGAGAGATTCTAATATTAATTTATAATAAAATCACATTCCTTTTTTTGATTTCACCCCCTTTCTATTAACTGTTGGAGCACCTGTCACAGGAAATGATCAGAACAACCCCCTTTTTCCGGCACGCGACTAAAGTCAATCCAACAAATAAGTTTATTTCTAATTATCAACCAATCAAAACTAGGGGATGTGTGGAATATGTAAAAAAAAATATTAAAATACTGAATATAATTTTCAATAAAAAAAGATCTCACTTAATTTAACTTGATGATTTTTCAATGAGGCTAATTAAATACTTTACAGTTTGATTGCTCATATAATAAATTAGAGATATGATCTTGATTTGACTGGAGTAGAAGTGGTGTAATATCATTTTTATGAGTTCAGTACAATAAGGACACGTGGCAGATGGTCAACACAAATACTCGACACGTGTCTTTACGGTCACGCTTTTTTGCATTCACAGGTGATCAAGCAATTATAATTATATTAAATCAATAATATTGTAAGGTGACTTTACTATTACTGCATTGATTTTAAATGTGCGTATCGGTATTACTTCGATGGGTGATTAATACAAAAACAACTATATACAAATATGCAGTTTTACTGTTAATGATCTTAACTAATTGTAACCTAAGTTGTATCTTTATTAGAAGCTTATTTTTTAAATATATTATTAGTCTTATTAAATTCCACTCAAGTAAAAAATAATATTTGATCGATTATTACGTCTGGGAGATCGGGAATGATATTAAGAAAATCCCGATCGATCGTCTTGATCTAGGTTTATTCTGATTTCCTGTATTGTAAGGTAAATACTGATTATTAAGTCGCTAACCTGTATAACCATTAATAGTAAAGATCACCAACAAACAATCAATTAACACGTTGTTGTGTCTAAAAACCATAATTTATTAAAACCTTCTGAAAAAGTCCTCCATGCTATATATAAATAAATAAATATACTCACGCATACGAAAATAACAATTACTCCTTTAATAGTATATATTATGTAACTTTAGCAGTATTATTAAACCAACTGAAAGATATTAGGCTTTTAACTTAAAAAAATAAATTTGTCAATCTTCAAACCTATAAAAATTCATAAATAAATAAATGCTAATATAACAATTTGTAGGTTTTTGGTTTGATTATCCATCGAATTAATAATATAAAATATATGTGTGTAATCATAAAACTATATATAAGTAGAGGAGATAATGTTATATAATGAATTAATAATACTATGTGATAGCTACGCCATATTGCATATGTGCTACGCCATACATTGCTACGCAATTTTTAAATATTTTTCTTCAAGTACCCAAATGTGTAGTAGGTACATACATATATGGCGTGATTAAATGTCCAAGAAGTCAGAGAGTCACCCCAATAACCAGCACTTTTATAAAATAGGGGTGCCGACAATACACCATACCAATGTAGATTCAAATCAATGACCACAATGTTCAAGTAGAACAGTTGGTCTGGGTAAATATCTCTGTATATTTTTATTAACATTCCTTTTTTTGCTTGTTTCAGGTCGTAATAATGTCGTCATACAGCAGCGTCGATGAGTTTTCAACGGATTTGAATGAAAGCATTTGCTCCTCGGACTCGGGATACGACAAGAGCTTTCAGGATATTTACAGAACATCGTGTGAATCGACGCCCGTGAAAAACAGATTCAACTGCTCTGACTACGGCATTGAATTGACGCCGAAGAAAACCAAGCTTTTCGAAGACGACATACCACAAGCATTTGAAGATTTGAGTAAGAAACTGATCACTTCTACGCCAAAGAAGAAGGAGCGTGATCCTAATAAGCCGAAGAGGAAATACGCACATGGGAAAAACAGAGTCACAAGATCAAGAAGCCCATCTCAAATATTGAAAATAAAGAAAACAAGGCGCTTAAAAGCTAACGATAGAGAAAGAAACAGAATGCATATGTTGAATGAAGCACTTGATAAACTAAGATGTGTACTGCCAACATTTCCTGAAGATACTAAACTAACTAAAATAGAGACTTTGCGGTTCGCTCATAATTATATATTTGCCTTGAGTCAAACCCTCGATTCGTTGGAAAATATCAATGCGGAAAGCTTCGATTTGGATTGTGAAAAACTACTAGTTGGAGAAAAAATGGGTAAAGATGCTTTTAGGGAGATGTTTGTCTCGCCTCATGATAATTTTGATTCTGAATTTCAATACAACGGGGTTCAAAGAAAACCATTTCCAAATGGAGCCAACTTCTGTCAGACTTCTCAGGGGGTTTTAGTCAATGTCGGGAATGTAACTGTGTCTATCAACAATGACGGTGGAAACTCCATAACTTCAACCACAGGAACTGGTTATATTTCCAACCCGAGAAGTCTCCAGGATGAAATCGAGTTCCAGAAGCGTCTCAACAATATAACGTACAACAAACAAGAACGGGTGCATCTTGAAAATCCGTGCGCTTTTAAGCCTGAGAGAAATTTGAAAATCGTCGAGGACGGGGACTTTTCGAGGGAAAACTATGAAATATTCAAAGGAGCCTTCGAAGCGGCGAGACAGTCAGGAGTCAGAGTGAGCGGACCGAGCTATTTCACAAGAGGATACGATCAACATGAACTAATAAACTCCCCGAATAGTATTTACAGCTCAGATTATACAGAAACCTACAATTGTGCCTATAATTCTTACACTGAATACGCAGAAACTGTCGCTCCTCCCTACAACAGAAACTGGACAAGCTACGATTATAAATCTTGTGAAAATTACGCCATTTAATCAAACAATAAGTTTGTAAAACAGCCTTATGTGACAATACGAAGAAAACACTATATATTTTTATATCTAAGTCAAATGTAACAGATCTAGTCTCTTAGACCAAATATTTTTTATATGTATATTTTTAAGGACCAATAAATAAAATGCATATTTTGATTTCCACTTCTTTGTTAATTGTTATTAATCCATCAATCATGTATTATTTGTTATGATATAAAATCTACAATAGACGTGACCATCATTCAGATTCAACCGTCAAACATTTTGCCGACTTTTCAAGAATAAATCACCCGCTTCTATTGTTGGATAAATGGACCGTTTTGTAAATCAAAGCGCACACTACAGCCGCAAAGGATACTTACTACATTAAAAAAAATCAGCGATAATAAATTGCATAAGCAACTGCGTAAATAAAATGCATCTAACCAGAATACATTAACGTGTATTTTATATAAATTTTTATTAAAACTTTTTTGTTTTAAATCGTTTTCAAGATTTTTCAGAGTGAAGTAAAATTAATATGTGCTGATTTATACTTATGGCTGTTAAAATTAATATACAAGTCCCCAATAGCAATTTGAATTTGAGAAGACAAAAAATACGTTATATGTATTTTTTTAGTTAATTTATTTTTAGATATTTTATTATTTATTTATTCATTTATAAATACATAAATTATTATATCATACAGCAGTACCACTAGAGCATTACGGGAGATCCCAAGTCACAGTGATGACAATACTCATCAGTTTAATTAATTATACATCTTCAAAGTCATTGGCAACTAATACCTGAATTCACACTGTGCAATAAGATTTTTTTATGTAAAAACAGGTTTGGATCCTTATTAGATGATAATAAGTCTAATAATAATACGTTTGCCATTTTCATAAAATATTTTAACTTAAATTCAAGATATGTTGTATAATGTCTTAAAAAGCAGGTTTCTTATATTGGAAAAAAATACAATCTACGTGAATAATGTTATTATTTTAGTGAAATAATTATGTGAGAGTGCTTTTGCGTTTAATGGTTTTAAAACGAATGAATTTTCCAGATAAGACTTGTTGTCAATTAATTACACGATGTTCGATGACAATCTTTAATAATCAAATAATGGTTGTATGTAAGTGTAGTGTGCGTCGGTCGTAAATAACAACCCCTGTGCCTCGGGGGTTGTAATGAGGATCTTTTGTCTCGTAGTATGGCAGTAGTGTTACCCCTAGAGTAGTTATAGCATGCAGCTGCACTATACACTAAACACTATACACTAAACAGACACCCCTAACACTACATACACACACATAAAGCCACATATTTATTAGCAAAAATATCCATTTTACTGCACTACTGGATTACCAGATCTATCGTTCAATCACGATCGTATTTAAGTTCTCCATACAAATATATATAATATATAGGTCAACAGTTCATAATTATATGTCCAAGTGTAAAAACCATATTTTGTATATTGGTAACCAATTGCCAGAAAAATATCATCTAAACCAAAAAATTCTAGAACCAAAAATTGATATAAAAAAATAGATGCACTCTCAAGTTTATTGATTTAATTTAATAATATAAAATAACTTAAGCACACTGAATACAGTATTTTCTTGAAAGAACAAAACCAATCATCAGTTAGTGAAAATAATACTGTGCTTAATATAATCGAGAGATAATCTTCAATTATTTACAAAATAAATCATATAATCAATTATGCTTCAAAACAGTTTAAAATCACAAACTCCCAAATTATTATTTTTGTCCAATATTACTTGTAAGTTGTAATATTTTTTTAAGTCTCTAATGATGACTTTACAGCTTAGTTACTAAAAAAAAAGTTTTCAAAAATTTTGTATTTTTTGACACAACAACGTGTTAATTCATTGTTTGTCGGTGATTTTAACTATTACTAACTAACTTACAATTCAAGAAATTAGAGTAAACTTGGATTGAGACGATCGATCGGGATTTAATTAATATTAGTCGTAATAACCGATCAAATCATTTTTGAATTTGAGCTGGATTTGAACCCATGACCACAGTATTTGTAGCCTTTGAGCTATGACGCTTGGTTTAATATGAAATACTGCCATTTTGATGATATACATTTTTCTGCTTTTACTCTATTTAATTCCTGTTAATACTATTAAATAAATTGTATCTATGAAAATATTGAAAGATTTCAATATAAATAAATGGCTCAATTTAAAATCGCACTTGATTTTGAGTGTCACGATCGTTTGTTTGATTTATCCTGATTGATTATTGATTAATGGTTTACACAATTTGTATTAGTACATTTACCGAAATTGGCATAACCGTGGCTGAGTAAACAGAGTTCCGTGCTGGTAATTTCACTACGAGGACTTATAAATAGGGACTACTGCAATTGTATTCATGAGTCTGAATACCATAAAGGGGAGCAGTGAGTCATGGGCAACCTTTTTAGTGCAGAATACCAGTGTGTACTAACAGGGGATGTGATATAAAATGTGATTTAGCCCTGAGGTTATAGCCGTGATAATCCATTCTGTTTGGTTCATTCATACTATTTGGATCCGCTTGTTGTGCCCCTGTTTGTTGCTGTTTGCTTTAGCCATACTATTTCAATATACAATTTTGGTGGAAAATTGCAAAAACCACCCCTTACTATAAAATCATTCGAAACGGTTCTGCTGTGACTAAATAACATACATGATAACTTCATATTTGTGCCGATTTCCTATTCACCTTTATAAAATACCAATTTAAGAGCAATTATTGCCAACATACTTTGTAAGTGTGCGAACATGATTATAAGGAATAAAAGTGAGCACTTCATTAAAAGGAACAGAATTGATAAGAAGATGACAATTAATATAAATATGTCCAATTAGAAAGCGAAATCTGTTCGCAGCGAACTGTCTGCTTTTAGTTCGCCGCTGACAAATCTCGAATTCTATTTTTCTAGGCCTTTACTTACATTATTAAACCGAACACAATTATAACTAGCAATAGCAAATATTTACACATTTTCACAGCACAAAAAAAACAAAATGAAATAATAATTCGACCATCTATTGCGTATTGGGGATGGCGAATAATCCAGAACGTACGTTACGATCCAGGTTTATTCTGATTTCCTGTAGGGTGAATATCGAGGCGATTATTAAGTCGGACCTGTGTAACTTTATTAGTTAAATTCGAAAATAAATACATTATGGAGCGAACAGTCCAAAAAATAAGCTTCATTAACTATGTGTCTCATCGCATAGTTCAAATATTTACAAAGATAACCCTATACATTTGTTACAATAAATATGTATAGCTTACGATTTCTTTTCGATATAAATTTTTATAAATCTGTCTTAGAGTTACACCACACTTTTAGTCACCCATGCTTATCATATATCTATGGAAAAAACATCAATTAAATAGTTACTACAATAAACCTATTCGAAATGTGAACAAATAAATATATTGTATAAAAACGGCGAACACGACTGTAGCAAGCGAAAAGAATTATTGAGGGAAAATTAAAACATGCACAAAAACACCTTACATTTTTGAACACGATTATGGGGTATAAATTTACAGGCAAATCGAACATAAAAATAGATTATAATAAATACGACGAACACAATTATAGCAAGCGAACAGAATTATAATGGTAAAAACTATTAAATGCACGATTGTATCAAGCGAACAGAATTATAAAGCGAAAAACGTACAAAAAAGTATATTATTGAACGCGATTATGGGCAATGTCAAGGTATAAATAAAAAAAACGAACACAATTATAGCAAACGAACAGCATTATAAAGGAAAAAAGTGCTACATGCACAAAAACAGTTTACATTTTTAAACATCATTATGGATTATAAATTCATAGGATTATAGCGAACAACATTACTGTGAAAATGATTATAGCGACCAATGGCGAACACTTTTACGAACACGAAATATCTACAGATTCAAGCACTCGAAGTGATTCTAAAATTCACATTGTTATAGAAACACTAATGACAGCACATTTTTAACTTTATAGCGAACATAATTAAAGTACTATGTTTTAGGAGTTCAATGCGTGGTCTTCTAAATATAATATATTAATTGTAATTAGTACTATAGTCAGTCACTCCGCGGCAGCCGACGAGTTCGGACGTGTGGTGAAAGCAGCCTGGTGAAAGCGGGCGCGATAAGGAGAAGTTTGTGTGTGTGGTGAAAGCGTCCAGAACAAAATGGACGCGCACCGTTTGTAACAAATGCGACTGCTGAATGTCCGAGTACTGGGAATCCCCGGGCATTGTGACTCACTTACTCCCGTAAAGGTCATGTTGCGACCTCAGATAAGCCGTGCAATGGCGGTAAGCACGTGGCGAAGAAGAATGGACCGTTTAGGAAAGATGATGAATGGAAGATTGGTACGTGGAATGTCAGAGGCGTAAAGGATAAGGAGACTGAAATTTTAAATGTAATGAAAGAGAGAGGTTTAGACTTCCTTGGAGTGACCGAAACAAAAAGAAAAGGGAAAGACGTGGGCGAAATGGACGGCGAATATCTTGGTTTGTGGTCCGGTGTGACTGATGAAGAATGGGGGAGCAAGGGAGTCGGTATGATAATTAGCCCCAAGGCCAAGCGATACATCAGAAAGTATGAGTTAGTATCCCCGAGACTAATGTGGGTAAAGCTGAAAGTAGGAATCATCAGAGTTTTTGTTATTGTCGCTTATGGGCCAGTAGACGGAGATGTAGACGAAGAAATATATGATTTCTGGAAGCACTTGAATAAGTTGATGAATGAGTGCGAAGAAGGTGAAAGAGTCATCATAATAGGTGACATGAACGGATGGGTTGGATCGAGAAGAGCTGAAGCCGACAGGGTTGTTGGACAGTGGGGAGATAAGAGGGTGAATGAAAATGGTAGAAGAATTGTCGAGTTTTGCATGCAACATGGTCTTTTTGTCTCAAACACCTGGTACAAACACAAACGTAATCATATATATACTTGGAAGCGGGGAGAACAGCGCAGCGTAATTGATTTAGTTTTGTGTGATGAGAGATTAAGGGGGCATGTAAGAGACACAAGAGTGTGGTGCGGAGCCGAATGTGGAACAGATCATTTCTTAGTAGTAGCAGCAATTAGGCTGGGACGAAAATGGATCTGGGAAGAACGAGCGGCACGTTTAGAGAAAATTAAGTGTGAAGAATTTGGAAGAAAGGAAGTGCGTGACCGATATAGCGAGTTGGTGGACGAAAATCTCAGAAAGGTTGAGAATGAGTGGTCTGAACATATAAGAGAAGGAAATGTAGAGTGGGGTTTCCAAACCTTAAAAAGGATTGCGATAGAGAGTGCTAGTAAAGTGTGTGGTGTGACGAGAACGGGTAAGAAAAGTGAAAAGTCAGTATGGTGGAATGAAGAGATTGAAGCTGCAGTGAAAATGAAGAAGGATGCATATATTCACTGGCTAAATTCATCAAATAGCGGAGAAACGGAGTGCCTAAAGGATTATAGGGTGAAGAATGCATTGGCGAAAAAACTAATCAAAGAGAGAAAGAATGCGGCAAAAATTAATTTAGAAGAAAGATTGGAAAATGACTTCCAGAGCAATAAAAAATGGTTCTGGAAAGCAATAAAGAAAGTACGTAATGATGAAAAAATGATGGCAAAAGGAATTAAGACAAAAGAGGGTGATATATTATGGAATGCAACCGAAGGAATTGAAAGATGGAAAGAATTTTTCAAAGAACTTTATGGAGGTGGATGTTTAAATAGGTGTGACAGAGAATATATGAATAATCGTGACGAAAATGAAATAGCAGATGAAAAATGGGAGAGGATTAGTATGAATGAAGTGGAAGAGGAGATTAAAAAGCTACCAAATGGAAAATCTCCAGGTTCGGATGGAATGACTTATGAAATGATTAAATGGGGAGGAGCAGTGATGAAAGATCTAGTAGTGAGCTTGTTTAATGCGTGCGTCGAGTATGGGAAGGTGCCAAAAGAATGGGTGTCAGCTACTCTTGTACCAATCTACAAGAAAAAAGGTGACAGATTTGAATGTAAAAATTACCGTGCAATCAGCTTACTCAGCTGCCCTGGCAAGCTGTTTGCACGTTGCCTGAACAGAAGAGTACGAGAGGTGACCGAGGAGAGAATATGGGACGCGCAGGGTGGTTTTAGGACTGGCCGCGGATGCTCAGACCAGATCTTCTCCTTGCAACAGATGATCGAGAAAAGTATGAGTGTTAATAAAAGTCTATACTGCGCTTTTGTAGACTTAGAAAAGGCGTATGACAGAGTGGATAGATCCCTTTTGTGGCAGGTGCTTAGTGAATACGGAGTCAGAGGCAAATTACTACAGGCAATTCAAGCCCTGTACGTAGATTCTCAAGCACAAGTGAGAGTGAGCGATAAAGTGAGTGGCAGTTTTCCTGTGCGAATGGGAGTTAGACAGGGATGTGTAATGTCACCCTGTCTTTTCAACATTTTCTTTGATAAGTGTATGAGGGCAGTCTGCGAGGGTGTGAAAGGAGTGTAACATCACACTCACTTACACTCACATACACACACGTATGCACTCGGCGGCACGACAAGCAATCGCCCTGTTCCATTCGACACTTCAAACAGTACACACGTCTCTCGTGTCCATTCCCTCAACAACTTTTATTTAATATAACATTAAATCTCGTTATATCTTTTATTTAATATAACAGCCCATTATACCACGTTATATCTGGTGACCCCGACATTGGATTTCGCAATCTTCATCTGATCTGGACACGAATCACCGACGAGGAACAGCAGGAAGTAAGGGTATATGGTTCTCTTCAATTCATCATCAAATAACAAGTAAGACCATTCCTCATCTTTCACATCAAAATAAAAAAATAATTGTCAAAAAAGAAAAAATTGTGTCGACACATTCCGCAAGTGAAG
This sequence comes from Agraylea sexmaculata, assembly GCA_022606485.1. Classification (NCBI taxonomy): domain Eukaryota; kingdom Metazoa; phylum Arthropoda; class Insecta; order Trichoptera; family Hydroptilidae; genus Agraylea; species Agraylea sexmaculata. The sequence continues at coordinate 14,007 of JAGTTH010002985.1, read as the reverse complement.
AATATTAATAATTAATTCTGAAAATATTACAACCGTCATCGAATATTATCATATAATAATTCCGAGAATATTACCACCAACAGTGCAATCGCTGAGTCAACACCTATTAAATAAACATTACTGCATTAATCATATTACGGCCACAGGCATATCAGCATACAACATTATAATCATAATTAATACATCAAATATAATAAATTAATACAACAAAAATGAATCATAACATTGAATGGGACATTAACATACTCAACACACCAAACAACAGCGATACAGCCATGGCACGGATGAGACAAGATGTGGAGGACCTAAAACAACTGGTCCGGCAGTTGTCCATATCGGGGGTCGATAGAACACGAAGACCTTATGAGCCAAATTTCAGAGATCGCAGCCGACAACGCGGAAACCGTAGCCGACAACGTAGCCGGCAACGCAGCAACTCGCGGCCGACACATGACAACTGTTGGTATCATTTCAAATTCGGCGCCAAGGCAAACAAGTGCCAACAGCCGTGTAAATTCAATGCGGAAAACTAGACGCTGCAGCGACCGCAGAGGTGGACAGCGCTGCAGCCCTTCCAATATCATACCGCCTCACAATGCACGACATTCGCACCAGGAAGGCCTACCTTGTCGACTCCGGAGCAGACATTTCAGTACTGAAAGTAACAGACAGCAAACAACCTGCTACAACAATTACAGCAAGAGCAGCTAACGGAACGCCCATCAAGACTTACGGGACCAAGAGGATAACACTGCACCTCGCTCCCAACGCAATCTACACATGGACGTTCATCATTGCTGATGTCGAGCGCAACATCATCGGGGCCGACCTTCTGAATCATCACCAACTGTTAATAGACCTCAGTGGAAAATGTCTCTTCGACAAACAATTTAGAGTGAAAATACAAGGACAGGTAGACCAAGAACAAATCGAATCCATCAAATTATTGACACCAACGAAGGAATACTTATCGGTCATCAAAAAATTTCCGGAATTGTTTGACGCCGATAGGATAAAAAACCTTCAAAACATTCGGTCCGACATCACATCACCACAACAGGTACACCGGTATATGAGAAAGCGAGATCTCTCAATAAAGTGAAGTATGACAAAGCGAAGCAGGAGATCATCAAATTACAACAATTAGGGATTATACGACCATCATCCTCACCCTGGGCATCCCCTATTCACATCGTGGAGAAGAAAGACGGGGGAATACGCATCTGTGGCGACTACAGGCGACTTAACGCTCAAACCGCTCCAGATAGATACCCCATACCACGCCCTTCCGAGGCTCAAAATCATCTCGAAGGAAAAACATTTTCTCCAAAATCGATCTCCAACGGGCTTATCATCAAATACCAATAGCCGAAGAAGATATTCCGAAGACAGCCATCTCAACACCTTTCGGATCTTTCGAATATGTGAAAACGCCATTCGGACTTCGAAACGCAGGACAATCTTTCCAACGCTTCATAAACACCATACTTGGAGATATGGAAGACGTATTTGTCTACTTAGACGACATCTTAATCGCATCAAAGAACGAAGAACAACACCTTAAGTGCATCACAGAACTTTTCTCAAGATTGGACAAATTCGGTTTATCAGTCGCACTCGAAAAATGTCAATTTGGCCTTACTGAAATAGAATTCTTAGGATTTAAAATAACAACAGCAGGTATACAACCAATTTCTGAGAAGATCCGCATCATAGAGGATTTTCCAAAACCACAGACAGTCCTAGAATTAAGAAGATTTTTAGGGATAATTAATTTTTACAGAAAACTTATTCCTAAAGCAGCTCAATTTCAAAAACCACTGAACAAATACCTTACTTCGTCGAAGAAAAGGACAAAACACCAATAGTGTGGGACGATGAAGCCAACGCAGCTTTTCAATTATGCAAAGAAGCGATAGCGAAGGCAACCACACTAGCACACCCATCAGCCGAAGCTACCATGGTCCTGCTTACTGACGCTTCAGGATCCTGTGCGGGAGGAGCACTTCACCAACAAATCGGAAACGTGCTCCAACCAATCGGATTCTACTCCAAAGCTCTATCAGTAACGCAACAGAACTACTCGACCTACGACCGAGAGCTCTTAGCAATATTCTTGTCCATACGCTACTTCAGGGACAGCGTAGAAGGGAGAGAATTGATTGTTAAAACTGACCACAAACCTCTGACTTTCGCACTCAATAAACCACAATCTCCTGCAGATAATCCACGCCGACTCAGACAATTAGACTACATATCGCAATTCACCAACCGAATAGTCTACATTGAAGGCGAAGAGAACACCGTTGCAGACGCACTCAGTCGGATCTCTACAATCAATCTCCCAACTAACTTCGACTTGAAGGACATCGCAAAAACTCAAACAAATGACCCAGAGCTGGAAAATCTCAAACAGCACCCAGCACTACAATTCAAGAAAATAACATCAGCAAACGCTCCAGCATTATGGTACGAAACTTCAACGCAGAAGGCGCGACTTTTCGTACCAGCATCCTGGCGCAGACAAGCTTTTCACCAAGTTCACGACATAGCTCACACTGGCAGCAGATCTACAATTAAAGCCATCAAGGAACGATTTTTCTGGAAAGGTATCAACCAAGACGTAACGAAGTGGGTTAAAAACTGCATCACCTGTCAACGTTCAAAAATCCATCGCCACACTCGCAGTCCTTATGGAAGTTTCATCGAAACCGATCGTTTCGAACACCTCCATATTGACATAGTTGGACCATTACCTATCTGCCAAGACATGTCCTATCTAATAACAATGATTGACAGAGCAACATCCTGGTTCGAAGCCATCCCAGCACAAAACATCACAGCTGACACGGTAATCAAAACACTGCTGAATCACTGGATCGCTAGGTACGGTTCACCTATCACCATCACTAGCGATCAAGGAAGACAATTCGAATCAGAGGTATTCAACAAGTACTGTCAACTTCTTGGCATTGATCACAACCGAACTGTTGCTTATAACCCAAAAGCTAACGGTAAGGTTGAAAGACTGCATAGAACTATCAAAACTAGTCTAATGGCCCAACTCAAAGGCAGTACCAACTGGATAGATGCACTACCAATCGCACTCCTGGGCATCCGGAACGCGGTTAAGGACGGCGATGAATATTCCGCCGCACAAAGAGCATTCGGCATCTCACTTCGATTACCAGGTGACGTAATTTCACCTCAAACATCCAAAAAAACATCAAACGAATCAACCAAAGATCTCATCAGGGCAATGTCAACTTTAAGACCCAAGTTGTCCAGAAATAACACCAGGGAAAAACTCTACAAGCCGGATGAGTTAGACAACTGTGAGCACGTCTTTCTCAGAAGAGCAGTTAAGAAACCACTGGTCCAGCCTTATACAGGACCCCACAAAGTCATTGAAAGAAAAAATAACAACCTCAAAATTGAAGTAAGTGGGACACAAATAATTGTGAACACAGACAGACTGAAACCAGCATTCTTCTTAACTGACGAGTCAGCAGACAGCCCAACTAGGTCAGGCAAAGGCAGCAACAATCTTAAACACTCATCAGCACCTGACTCATCCGACGACTACGTAACTAGATCTGGGAGAGTCAGCAAAAAAGTGCGATTCGCTGACGCAGAATGACGAAGCTCATACATATTATTGTATAGAATCAACTGGACACTTGAGACATCACACGTAGCTTTGTATAGAGTCGTAAAAGTTTCACGGGTTCTTCAAACCCTTGCTCCACTTTTGGGGGACGCATGTAACATCACACTCACTTACACTCACATACACACACGTATGCACTCGGCGGCACGACAAGCAATCGCCCTGTTCCATTCGACACTTCAAACAGTACACACGTCTCTCGTGTCCATTCCCTCAACAACTTTTATTTAATATAACATTAAATCTCGTTATATCTTTTATTTAATATAACAGCCCATTATACCACGTTATAGGAGTAAAAATAGGAGGAGCGAATGTAAAAATATTAATGTACGCGGATGATGCAGTTCTCATAGCAGAGAGTGCCGAAGAGCTCCAAAAAACTCTAGACCGGCTATATGAGAGTACCTCGGCTATGAGTCTAGCAGTGAATGCAAGTAAGACGAAAGCAGTTGTTTTTGAAAGGGAATGTACAAGTATTGAAATGGATTTTAAGATTAATGGAGAAACGATCGAGTGTGTGAAGGATTTTGTGTATCTGGGGAGAGCCTTTTCAAGGGATGGTAGTATCGATTGCGAAATCGAGAGAAGAGTGTGTGCAGGAAGAAGAGTGTTGGGGGGGACAAAATTTCTGGCGAGGAGTGACTTTCTGTCAAAGAAGGCGAAACTCACGATTCGCCGGGCAGTGTTGGCCCCAACAATGCTGTATGGATCGGAATCATGGGTATGTCAGGCGAAGCATGAGAGCAGAATCAACGCGGTTGACATGGATTACTTACGCAGCATGTGTGGAAAGACCAGATATGATAGAGTGAGAAATGAAGAAGTGAGGAATGAATGTGGAGTAAAGGAATCCATGTTACAACTTCAGGAGAAGAACCTTCTGCGATGGTTTGGACATGTCGAGAGAATGAGTGATGGAAGACTGACTAAGGTGATTTATGTGGGCGAGATTAGCGGAAAGAGAGGAAAAGGAAGACCGAAGAAGACGTGGATGGATGTGGTTGGTGCTGCTCTTAAGAAGAAAGCAGTTAGGAGCACCAAGAATAAAAGAAGATGTATGACTAGAATAATGAATCTAGAGGAAGCAAGGGAGATATGCAAGGACAGGAGTGAATGGAGAAAGATCGTAAATTTATAAATCTGAGTGCAGCAACAGACCGGGCCAACCCCGAAAGGGAGTAGTGCGTCACGATATATATATACTATAGTTTGTCCTGATATCAAATAACTAGTATTTTAGTGACCGGGGGGTGGACAAGGACCAGTTCTGTACTATTTTAAAGCCCCCCTTTTTATTTGAACTGTGTTTATTTGTTCAACCAATCAAATAAATGCCGACAACGACCGCTAATGAATAATTTATTTCCCGAGGCACTTCTTTAAATTACAATACTGATTGAATTACACGCCAGTTGAACATCTTTTATATACAATAGAATATATTAAAAAAACAAGTACAATATCACAAAGTCTATTTTATTTTTGTATATCAACACACCAATTACGTCCCATTATTAATATAATTTATACACACCTAATTTGAGTAAAAATTATGATATTTCTCTTGTTTTTCGTCAGTACATATGTACATATTTCTAACACTCAATATAATAAAGTATGTACATATAAGTTTAGTTGGGTATAATTGATAGTAGGGCTATTCTGGTGGATTAAATATATATACTGGTAGAGAAATCCCAAGGGTAGGTGAACAGTGTTGTAATTTGAGGTCTGTAGATATTTGAAGGGGAAGAATATTCCATTGGGGGTGGATTCTAACATATCGGTGGTTGGAATATATCTATGTATTTATTATATACATATTTAAACCGTTTTAAGTTTACTAATCCCACATTAAAGGAATCTCCTTTGATCTCTTAGAAGATGATTTTTTAGAAATTGAATTTGGGAATTTATATTCCAAAGATTATCATCATTGTAATATAAATATTTTGCAAAACTTAAATTAAGGCGTAGCTAATGTTTAAAATGGCGTAGCAGGCTCGTAGTATGGCGTAGCATCATCAATTGATTGATTAACAATGATCTTGCATTTTGATGAAAGGTAAAATTCTTGTAGATGATCTTATTAAATATATAAACATATTTAAATTTAGCTCTGATTTTAGACACTGTAATTTTGAGGTCATTTATAATTCAAAAGCGTATTTCTCTATATAAGAAAGGCTGTAAATATATTTTTTTCAACCAATAACTACTTTTAATTATTATTTACTTAATAAGTAACTGGCTATATTATGAATATATTTTATTTGAAATTAATTATACGAATGGCAATTAAATCTTGAGATGAATGTTAAAAAAACACGTACACGGTCTATTAATCCAATTTTAAAATTAATCTTTATTTTTTATACATGTAGAGCAAATAAAAATCTATATATACAGTGTGGACTGAAATTAACGGAGAATATTATAAGGGTTTTAGGGTATCCAAAAAAAAAATTATGTTTTTTTATTTCAAAAGCATGTATTAGTATTTTTTTTTTTCACTTATTCTTGCAACCACCCTTTAAAATATTCTCAATTAATTCCACCCTTAAACATGCCAAGACTATCAACTGCCGTAATTATATCCCTGATCATAGTTAGTTTCGTGTTTTAATTGAAAAAAAAATAGATTAGCAGTCAAATTTTGCGTTTAATAGTTAAAAAAAATATGCAAGTAGCAATTTTGTAGACAAATAATTTTAGGTCAACAAAGCTTCATATTTAATTAATTAATTAATTGTGTTTTTTAATTTAATGCTTTTCATTTGGCTATTTACAATTTCGTATTATTAAGTTCACTAAAATAATGTTTTATTAAGCAGTTAAATCTTACGGCGGAGGTTAGGTTAGGTTAGGTTATGTATGGATTATTTTACTAAACTAGGGTAATTTTAATTGAAATTTTCAATTTGTTAACGTTTTTTGATTTTCTGCTTGGATTTTTAATATAACAGTAATAAGTTGTTTATTTTTTCATTCAGAACATTCACAAAATTAATTTAATAATAATAAAATAATATATTATGACAGTTTATGAATATCGTTATTATAATATATTCACTCATTATAATAGTTCGGTTATTATAATGAGTGAATATATTATGTCATCATAGGATAACAAAAACCAATTTTTTTTCAAGGTTAAGTTCAAATGAATAAACAATAAACAACTATGTTGTCATAACGCCCAAGGTCGCTTACTGTATTTACAATAACAACTAATATTGTAAACACTATGTTGTCATAATGTATCAGGTTGCTGACCGTGTGTGCCGTTTGAGGTTATGTTCTTGTTTACGTACTATTGTTGTTTCATGAATTCTATGAAGTATGCTTATAATAATACAATCGGGCGGTCAATCACCTAATAAGTAAATACGCAAGATTCTCAAACTTTTAAAATAATAATTAAAAATTGAGAATATTAGCTAGCAGACTTGGACCATTAATGAAGGTGTGGTTGTGTTACATTTAATTATTTTAAGTTCAATAAAAGACATGTTGTATAATAATATCAAGACACCTTCTGATAAAGACTTATTTGTAATAGTGTATAATATAATGAAAGAATGGCGGTAACTAGACATTGAAAGATCACTTGTAATCCAGTGTTTAGTGTATGAATATTAAGCATGTTGAAGACCCCAAGCCAGTTAGTTATTTCACCCCTAGTATAGAACACCACACCATCTGCCATATCGACAAGTGTCCGGGTTCAAGTCCCCGCTCGTTGCAATTATTATTATTTTTATTTAAATATTATCCCCGAGGAGAAACCTGCAAATTAGATCACAATTCAAGTGTTGTACGCACCCTGTTGTACACTAATGTAAAGATAATATTATTGTTAGCTTTACACACACTCGCCTTCGAAAGATCATTCTCGATCCAGGTTTATTCTGATGTTATGGAATGGAGAGTGAATCTTAAATTGGGAATAGACCTAAAAACCAGACTCTACTACCGTATTTACGGTATAAGTTTACGTAAATCTAGGAAACCATTTCACGTTCGCGTACAATAAAATATAATAAAAATGTATCCATCAATGAACTTATATCAATGGAAGTTTCATACATTGATGTGGCTGTGGCCACTTGCAACACTGTAGCCTATAAATACATCCAAAATGTTTAAATAGTGACATATTATTGAATATATCAAGCAACTTTTAATGACGCCCTTTACCATATTAAGTGTAATGTTATTAGAAAGATCGACAAGTGACAGATAAACAGTACGAGCGGTAAAAGCAGTTGTCATGCGAAATCTTTGGTAAAAAAATTATCTTTCCCTCGTATATTTTTAAAGTCTTTTAAAATATTATTGGCACTTCTAAAAACGTAATATTTGTAATTAATATCATGAACACGTTAGCAAGTTTCTCATATTTGAAATATGTACGTAATAATTTAATTGATTTTTAATAAAATGTACAAATCTAACGCTGTATCAATTTTTAAATCCGTTAAAATCTAATTAATATTTAAATAAGCTTATAATATAAATAAAAATATATATCCTATAAAATGATATCATATAAATAAAGACTTACCTATATACTTTTACTTACCTAGAAAACCAAACCTATATGATTGCACCTAAATATTCAATAATCAGACCTTGTTCAAGTGCTTTGACGTATTCGAGCTCTGCAACGATTACCTTTATTATTTAATTTCAACTGTATGATATACATACATCTACAGTTATCATCAGAATCCGTCACTTATTTTTATGAAATGTGGCTCTAAAAATCATTATTGTGGCATTATATAACCGCTAATAAAATTCAAACCCAAATATTAATATTTTACGTATTTCATATTTCAATAAATAGGGTCCAAATATAGATTCAAATCGTTGTGAGCAAAAATGTGGCTTTTATTATGGCATTTTTTCCAAAAATACCGAAAAGTAGCATTATAAGGTAGCAAAATGGCATTCGGCGGACTTCATGGGACAAACTATAAAGTTTAATGCAACTTTATTTATATTGTTACATAATAAAAATGGAAGTCGTACAATTAAAGTGTATATTTAACGCCATATTGATTACGACCGAAATTATCCGGCAATTGAACTTGAATTATTGAATAAGTGTTAGTAAAAGGCGTGAAGACACGTGACTTGGCGGCGTCATGACACGTGGCACGACCTAATGTAGATATTACACCGCCAATACAAACCAACACACGTGTCGCTTAAAGGGTTAATAATATTACAGATATTGATACATTATTAATAAAAAGATCCCAGGACTCTTCAATAATATCATATTATGTGAACGACACTTTAGCGGTGTTAACTAAATAATGTAACCACGCACCGTTTCAAGAGCTATTAACACTATTCATAATAAACACCCATTATCACTTTTTATCATGTTATTATAGGATTAATAAAAAGCCATTTCCCGTGGGAATTGCATGTTATTAAAGAACGGATGGTATATTACATCAAATAAAAAAAAAATAATATATTTATATATATATATATATATATATATATATATATATATATATATATATATAAATATATATATATATATATATATAAATATATATATATATACATAGATTTTCTGTACTGTAAGTTAAATACTGATCACCTGAAAATCACCATTAAACAATTAATTAACACGTTGTTGTGTTTAAAACCATAATTTATTAAAACCTTCTGAAAGTCCCCCAGGTTGTGTATATATATATATATATATATATATATATATATATATATATATATATATATATATATATATATATATATATATATATATATATATATATATATATATATATGTATATATATATATATTTATATATATATATATATATATATATATATATATATATAATATATAATTATTTATAAAAAAAGGTATAATAATTAAATTTTATTTTACTTCCAATGGGTTTTTTCATAAAGCTTGATTATGAACAGAATATATATTTAAAAAAAAATCATTTATACAAAATTCGATCCAATATACATATTTACTTACTAGTGGAACTTCGTTAGGGTTAAAATTGGTATGAAAAGGGTCTAAAAAAAATAGTGAATACGAAGTGAAAAACATGAAAAAATGAGTAAAAATACAAAATAGCAAATTTCTTTTCGCTAAAGAAAATCAGTTTCGAAATAATCGAGTAATACATCTTTTTTAATATAAAAAAGCACTGTCTATGTAACAGTTAAATGTTCATAACGTAGGGTATTTTGATTTTTTATTTACAATAATAATTTTACAGAAAAAGGCGTATGCCGTTATCCGCCTTTATTCCACTGAACGCTTCAATTAATCACTTGTATATATATTTATCTATTTAATTATTTTTGAACACAAAAGATACTAAATAGTTAGTTTAATAATATTTTCAGATTGAGTTGTAATTTCACATTATCGTTAATATATATATATTTTTATAAATTATGAACATCTTTTAACAATAATTGACAGTCACAATTTTTAATAGGATGAAGTAAAAAAAAAACAAATGGTTTGTGTGATATATTTTTTATTTATGATTTTATTATTTTTGGCTTTTAATGACAATTTTATACATTTATTTAATTTCATAATTTAATTGACAAAACCCCATCGCCGTTACACTCTTTTAATTAAAAAAAATATATAAATCCGTCCGTTTGTCAATTTTACCGTTACAAAAGTTGACAAATATTTACTAATTTTAACAAACAATTAATAAAATATGCAGCACACAAAGCCGTGACCGAATATCCAATATCATGCTTGTTAAAATCCAATTTGGATTTGTTATATTTTGCGTAAATTAAATTGATTATAAGCGTGTCGAGTGTTGAGGGCGACAGATGTGCAAAAAAGGGACTTTTTTCATAAAATACCGGCGAAAAAAATTTCAACCACAAAGGGAAACTATTCGTCCGTAATCCCTTACCACTTTACAATCATTTTTCATATAAAAAAGTAACATTTATGCCAAATATTCACCCCCAGCCTGAAGATTAGAGCAGCTCATTATTTCAAAGGTGTCCCCAATACCGTGAATAATCCCGCTAAATACTATTTTTTGTAGGGATTGTACGAGATGCTATGTTGAACATCGCACCTTGTTTAAAAGCAATTCATTTCATCGCCCCCCTGATGAATGTATTTATCGGGAAATATTCACGATATTTGCAATTACCAAATGTATTTTGTTCACTATTCTATATCCCCCTTTGATCTGATATTAAAGAGATCTAATCTCGCATACATTAGACATCATTTGGACAGATTTGACAGGCTCTTCACAAAGGGAAATGATTTTTATCCAACACTGGACCAACAACAGGTGATGGTTTGTAAAATTACCAGATCTTTATCTTCAAACACACAAAGGGGATTTTAAAATAAATTTACATGTACAAACATTGAAAATATTTCTATACAAAAGTGAATAAGTATTTGTAGCGACATCTGTAACTTTTATAACAAAGCTTTTTTAAATGAATGTGGTTTGTTATTCGGTGATACACAAATACATTTTATATATAAAAATATTCTATTTTAGATGTTATAATTTTTAAAGTTGAATTATTATATTAAAAAAATGTACAATTGCCTAAACAAAATTATTAAGCAAATAATTTATTATTGTTTGTACGACATCTGTTAATTATCTATAGAAGCTTTATAGTATATAAAATATGGTTCTGATCTTCACTATAAAAATGTATTACGTAAATTGTATGTGTGTAGTTTATTTTTATTCTTGAAATAAATATCGCGTCATTGTTATGAAAAAACATGTGCAATTTAAATATTTTCCCCGTGATGCATTATGTATTCACATAATTTACACGTAGCCGCTAATTATTATAATGAAACGATGTTATTCTTATGTGTGATTTATTTTAAATATAATAATTGTATATATATATGTGTTTAGAAATCGGTTTTAGGGGCCTTGGCATACCAGGCCTTGATGGCAGGCAAAGCAAGGACATTATCTCTCACAGCTTTGAGATTGGGTCTATCTTCCAAAACATCCTTGTGGCAAATCAGGTTCAAAACGTCAGCAATGCCGGCGAAGAAGATATCAGCCCATGTCAACTGAAAACGTATAAAAAACGATAAGTATCTAAATTTTAAAGTAATTATTGTTTAAATTGGTACCTTCTTGAGGGCCAAATGTCCATCATTAGCAGCTGCGATGGCTTCAAACTTCTCAAGTGTGGACGGGATGTATTCCTTTTCCAGCTCTGCGAATTTCTTCTCTTTCACATCTTCAGCTTCGGTGAAGTGAAGCGTGGCCAATTCTGGTAATATAAATAAATATATTTAATAGAATACAATTGGAAATAACACGTTAAAACCTACTCATTCTGAAATCATTGATGTTATCGACAACGATATCGATTTCAAACGCTTCCAAGTCATTTTCTCCGCACACATTGAACTGCTTGGCCAAATATCTGCAAATCGCCATACTCTGGTTGTACTTCTTACCGTTGATTTCCAAAATCGGCATCTGTCCCATGGGCATGGCTGAAAGTTGGCTTTGAATTAATGATTGTTTTAGATGGTGTAGGTGTATTGTTACTTTTTTTCAATTGCGGCCATTCAGCAAAAGGAATCCTGACATCTTCAAACTCCTTGCCTCCGTAAGAGAGGAGCAGGCGGATGGGTTCCCCGAGGCCTTTGAGAGGGAAGTAGATCACCTTGTATTCAGTTGCCATGGTTATGAGCTGAAATATATATGAGCTGAAATATATATTCCCCATGAGTCTGTGTTGTGAAATAGATAGATGTGGAACTCACTTTGATGAACAGTTATTGGAAAGCACGCCAAAGGTGGAGTAAACCAGTCTGTCATGGCCACCATGACTTATACTCCTCCCACTCCCACACCGCAGCTCTAAATTCCGCTGTTAAAATACTATTACATAATCTGTCCCTCCACAATACAACACTCATTATTATTTTATATAAATAATCATGAATGCGGTGTGCTGTTAACACAAAAAAGTATCTACAAATCGACAGTTTTCATGAATATTTTAGTGCAAACGTACAGCTCCAAAATCACACACAGCGTAACTACACGATGAAAACCTATACATTTTTTTAGATAACGATTACGGAAAAATAAATACATACTGTACGCTAACTTTGGATGTAAAATTAAAGTTTGTAAATGACAAACTTCAGACATGCTCAAAGGAGAGAACACATAGATAAAAAAACTAAAATAATGTTAACTCGGTGTTAAGTAATGGTTTCCCAGGCATACGTCACCGTAAATACGATAGAAGAGTTACTTTGCTACACTTATGATCGGTTTTTTATTAGTTAATGCCTCGTCTGAGCCTCGGGCGAGGCACTAATTAATAAAAAACCGATCAAAAGTACATCAAAGCAACTCTATGACCGTCTTTACGGTGTATATTTACGGAGACGCACGCCTAGGAATTCCAATCTTTACACATATAACGTAAACTTGAATTAACTGATAATATTTTAGTATCGCAAGAATAAGATAATAATTAAATATTTAAAAAAAAATAGTATACATTATGGAAACAGCTGTTTCTGTTAAATACTCTATAAATACTTAATTTTTAGATTAATAATTAGATAAAATTAACCCTGTATAATTTACGCCTTACTGAGAAATTATTAACATTTCCTAACAACCTTTAACGGTTTTTTTGCATTTCTACTTCCCTAGGTATTCATATCGTGTTATGATATTACTAATCACAGCCGCTTTCGGTCACTAAGGTTGCTTCTGCTTTACACATGCATATAACGTGGACTTGAATTAACTGAGAATATTTTAGTAACGCAAGAATAGTGTGGTAAGTGGTTTTGAAATCGAGTTTGGGCCACCATCTTGGAATCAGCTGTTTCTGTGAAGTACTCAGTAGTGACTGTCTTTTACTTTTGTCTGTCTGGTTGTTTTAATTCCTTAATTAATAATAAGACAAAAAAAACCTGTATAATTTACGGCTTATTGAGAGATTATTAACATTTCTTAATAATCTTTAACCGTTTTTGCACTTCTATCCACCTAAGTATGCATATCGTGTTTAATATATTACCAATCACAGCCGTTTTCGGTTACTAAGGTCGCTTCTGCGCGTGTCTGAATTCTACAAATAATAAGAAACAAAGAATAATCTCCGTTTATATTTAATTAAACTCATTTTCGAAACAATGTAATCTGTGTTGTGTATTTTCACATTATCAATGGGTTATTAACACAAATGTATATATACAATAATTCATTAAAATGAAAAAAAATATAAAACTGTTTTTTGTAGATACGTTTTTGTGTTAATCACCCATCGAATTT
>JAGTTH010002982.1:0-35006 GCA_022606485.1 Agraylea sexmaculata | reverse complement strand
GAAGAAATTTACAAATATTTACCAGTTGCCATTATATACAAAACCTCATATACTTAACCAGAAATTTAGATATTTAATTAAAACAATAAATATCTCTCACACATAACTACTGCTAAAAAATGGAACGGTAAAAAATATAAATATATATATGTATTATTATAATAATTATTACCTAAAATATTTTTCTTATTCTATTGAAAGTTATCCTTTATAATTTATCTATGTGTAATGATATATACATATATATTTTTTTGGATTATTTTAACTATTGGAGAAAATGTGATTATGGTATATTCATAATTCGTAACCGGTGGAAGCGCTTTTTAACATTCATCGCAAGATTTCATTGCTAATTGCTTATTTGATTTTAAATAAAAAATAATTTAGCAAGATAGTTTGTTATTGAGTTTATCATAATTTTAAGTAGTTAATCGCATTACGATATACGTTGTACATTAAATAAAAGCCAAACCTATTTGTATCGGCATCAAAATATGCAGTCGTCGAAAATATTACATTAATGATGTATATTTAATTATTTATATATATTTATGACAAACTAATGTCAAATAACTGGTCATGGGTTCAAAGTGAAAAAAAAAAAAACATTCAGAAATTATATTAATAAAATCCAGATCGATCGTCTTGTTCTAGGTTTATTTTGTTTTCCTTATAAAAATAACCTAACCTAACCTAACAAGGTAAAAATTGAACTAGTATTTTTTGCTATTTACCCATCGAATTAATGTTATTGCTTTATGTGTATTCATATTTTGACCAAATAATCAAATAACCGGACAGCAAAGCATTATCGGATAAGCAGTAAAATATTAAGATGTCAAGAGTGGATATAAATCATTGGTATGACAAACGGATTTCAAGTGACAAAACAAATAAGTGGTTGTTGTGGAGGAAACACTGACTTCAGTATCAAATACACACAACTAAACTAACGACAAACTCTAGATTTATGTCCACAACAACACAACTAGCTTTTTGAACATTACTCTCTTATCGACTGCCATATTTCAAATTGAAAATCATATATTGTCAGCGTGGCTGAAAAAGATTGACCCCGAACCATTAGATATCGCTTTGGCAAGACGTGTTTATTTTTAGCTCTTTTCATACACTATATTGAAATAGTCGAGAATCCATTTCACTTAAAAGCTCATTTTGCTCTACAGGAAAATGGTACAAATGGCTTTACTTGTGCGATCTTTAGATCAGATTATGTTGGATTTATTAGCGTTGGAATATTACTCTGTTCAATACATTTCAATGGGTTATTAACACAAAATCCCATATACAAAAAAAGTTAAATATGCAGTTTTACTCTTGATTTACCCATTGTAAGCCTATTTATAATAATTTCATAGTTAAATAAAAATAAAAGCTAATAATGCATATTAATATAATGGGTCTTTAACACATAAACTGTATATTATACAAATAATCCATTCAGAAGTAAGTAAATATGCACTTTTATTTGTTACCTAAGAAACTATCAGAAAGTATTTTAGAAGCTCATTATTTTAATTAAAGCTTATATGGCATATCAATAATTATTTTATTTTTTTATATAAAAATTATATAATAAATGTCTACATTAATTAAATTCTAAACCTATATGTTTGTACAAATATATTACAATTAAAAAACACTAATATTTTAAGATTTTCTCCATAAACACTGTCAATTTGTAGATCCGTATTTGTGCTAATAACCCAACGAATATTAAATGTGTACATTGAATGAAAGCCAAACCTTAAATATTTGCAATTTAAATATTAATTATTTCTTTGTCGATTTGTATATGAATTGAATCTTATTAAAATATATACATACATAGCTTATTTATGCGAGGTATTTAGTAAATAAATAGAGTGTATTTAAATTAGTCTAAAAATTCAAGTCAAGGGAGGAAAAATGCCAATCACGATTGATTGATTACTAGTAGATGGATGTGTTGGTTTTAAAGTGGAAAATTTATTCCTGGTTTCTATTATTTACAATCCAATATACACATAAAATAACACAAAATAATTGTTTTCAATAAAAAAAAAATTGCGTTTAAACAGAAGCATTTTTAAAAGGTTATTTTTAAACCCATTCATTAAAAACATGTCATTCCTGATAATAGAATCGAGTATTCACTCATTATTAATCAAGATTTGAAAATGAATTTGAATAGAAATATTAAATCTAACCACTTTTATATTGTGAATGCGAAAAATGTCGGCGAACGTAACGAAATTATTTGCACCACTCGGAAAGAAATTTCAGAGCAATAAAAAGGTAAATTTAAAATTAATAATACTGGCAGATGGAGGAGTACCATTAATTACTAATTTGTTCGTAATTGGCAGTTTGGAGAAGGGAAAAAGGGATCTAAAATCAAATTAACATGAATCTGAGAGGACTGACGACTCTTACTCGGTTCTTCGGCTTTTAGTTTGCTATTTTATTCATTTAATTACAGTCGACGGTATTCGGGCTAAATAAGTTAAATGATAAAATATTTTACCCAGCAACAAATACAACTGTAAATCATTTGAAACAAAATACATAATAATTATAAAACGCAATACATTCAAGATCATCCTTAAGCCATAATCAATTTTTTTTTTAATTTGTACAGTGAGAATTATTTTTAAAATAATTTTATTTACACACGATGAACTTGAAGTAAAAGATAATATTTTAAGCAGTGTTAGGGTATTATAATATAGCTATATTTTTACAAATATTTTAATCTTAATTAAAATTAAGCAAATAATTGCTTAGATCCTAAAGTATTTATCAACACAATATACACGTGACAAGTCACAACTGTGTACTTCACAGAAACCAAATTGTGCACTATTAGTATATTTTATTATTAATTTTTTTTTGCGATACCCTACTACCTGGTGACCTGTGTAACTAGTAATAGTTAAGATCACCAACAGAAAATTAATTAACACATCTAAAAAAACCAAGAATATCAAATTGTGAGCGGTACTTTTTCTCCAGCCGTTATTATATAAAAGTACCTACTAAAAATAACAAACAATTAAAAACCAATCGACAATTTTTTGAATGGACAGAAAACAAACAAAAATTGTAGATTAACTAACATAATTAATTTAAAATCATCAAAGCCCTTTCTGCAGGTACACACCATTTTTTTTAAGGGTTAGGTATTTGGTAAATATTGATAACTTAATTATTATATTATTATTTAGATAAGTTAAGATTACCTACAGACAATTAACAGATCGCTGTGTCCAAAAAACCCTCTCAAAAAGCTCTTCGATGAGTAAATAAATAAATCACTAATCACAGTCACTTATATGTGAGTCTAACGCTTGGGTTTCCCATGAGTACGGCGTCGTAAATGTGCGCCGTAAAGACCGTAGTAAAACAAAACATTCTAGATAAATTAAATTGTGAGATTGTATTAAAGGAAGAGTTGTAGGAATTGAGTTTGTTTGAAAGATCATAAAGCTAGTATTGCAGGTTGAAAAGTTTAACGAGATGTGAAGTGGGATGTCATAAAGCAATCATATGGCATATGTACGTAGTCTCAATTATATAGTTGAAGCAATCTAGTTGAGTGGTGTGTAGCCTTCAATTTATATAATTGCGAACATTTTTTTTGTTCAACAAAGTACATCGTTTAAAAAAATCAATTATGCAATACTGTAGGTCTTCTCTGTGAATTTGGTGCCTCTTTGTTGAGGATGGTTTGTTTGTTGTTTGTGTGTAATCTTTTAGAATATGCAACCAAAACTGACATGCACTATTTTTGGTACCGCGTTTCGTCAATCAACAGAATGGAAACTCGTTGAACGTGAAAAGACTAAAATAAACAATACTGAAGGCTTTTGTGGGGAAAAATTAATCAATTTTAAAGCTCTGCGCAAAGATTAAAAAGATAATATTCAACAATGGTTGAATATTACAATTTACAAATTGAAATATTTATTATATAGTCTGTCTGTGATTTTAACTATTACTAGTTACGCAGGTCACTGACTTAATAATCAGTTTACCTTTCAATACAGGTAATCAGAGTAAACCTAGATCGTGACAATCGATCGGGATTTTATTAATATTATTCCCAGTCGTAATAATCCATAAAATAATTTATTTTATTTTATCAGTATTTGAACCCATGACCACAGCATTTTTAGCCACACGCCTTATCCTATTACGCTTCTAAAATAATTACGTAATTAAAAAGTAGGTTTTTGCGAATAAAAACGCATTAACGTATGTTTTTTTTATTTTGAAAATATTTGCGATAGAATTCTTTTTTAAAAAAAAAATTTCTCACATTTTTCTTATGAGGAATTTATTCATTAAAATTGAGAATATTTTTTAGGGGAAGTATGGTATCGCAAAAAATGTTCACCCCTAATTTTTTAACTATTACTATATTTCTTTCACCTTACAATAAAATTCATTCAATATTTCATCTTATTTTAATCGAAGTAATATACTTTATTTAAAAAAATTTTTTTAGTGGTTTTGAAATCGAGTTTAGGCCGCTATTTTGGAATCAGCTGTTTCAAATACACAGTGGATATTTTTTGTCACATGTCTGTTAAATACGTCATAAGATAAGAACAATTTTTTGTGAAACTAGTTCAAGTCCACCCTATAAATTACTCGATCGATTATATTATGTAAAATGCCTTTGTGAATACACACTAATATTAAAATTTATAGATTCATTTTTGTGTTGTTAATGAATTGTGATGTAAAAATTTTAATATAAAATATGTGCCATCCGGTAGACCCAAAAATGAGTGTTCGAGGGAAGTTTTGAAAGGATCCATAATTGCGTGGGAACGATTAAATAAAGTAATCCAAAGAAATGTCAATGGATATGCAAAGGAAGGATGCTGTGAAAGTGACAGTGGTAAGCGGTCCTATTCAAAAAGTTCCCTCACAGTTTAGACATCTTACCGCATTTCCATTTTATTATCAAACTTTCCCTTAGTAACATCTCCCTTCTAATAATGACAAGAACAACAAACTTTCAGCCATATCTTCATCACGGTCATATATCTTGTAAAACAAACGTGTTTACACAATACGATCACAAAATAATACAAAAAAAACGCTGTAAGGGAAACACCCCAATACTTGACACATTTCATTACATTATTATAAAGCAAAGATGTATAATCAATGAACTTATATCTATAGAAGTGTAATGCGTATTTTCATATATTGGAACGAGGCCGGCACTACTACATGCGCGTATTATACATATACTTCACACAAACGCCGGCTGTGGCCACCTGAAACATTGTAGTCCCTAAAATCAGATACTCAAACACATCCTCATTGTTTAAATTGTGACATATTATTTGTCATTGAATATATCAAGCATCTTATAATGAGGCACTTTATAATAATAATATTAAGTGAAATACGGTGTAATGTTATTAGAAAGATTTTAAGATTTAAAAAAAAAAAAATTTTTTATGTTCTGATTTGTTTTTTGATTAGACGGTTATATTTTGAGTTTTGATTTCATTTTTCCTTTAAAGTAGTTTTTTTATCGATTATTTTATTTTTTGATTTAAAAAATAAATTTAAAAAATTTAGAATTATTATGCCTCTTATTATACTAAATACCTAATTTTAAATTAAATACCTAATATTAAATTAAATACCTCTCAAAATACTTTGATCAATATATAAGTGATCATAAGTGAAAGACAAGACAAGAAGTGTAATGTTATTAGAAGATCGACGAGTGACAGATAAATAGTACGAGTGTAAGTAGCAGTGTAGTCTCTTAATTTAAAAAAAATACATACAAAAAATGCGAACTGTCAGCTATTTGGGTGTTTACCCTGTGGCTTCAAAAGCCAATTATGAGAAAATATCTCAAATTAATTCGATCTCATTTTAATAAATAAGCCAAAGGATTAATTATGTATTCAATTTGTTTGTAAATTCATTAATTAGTCCGTGTACCTGAATATGGAAGGACTGTAATGTGGTTGTGATTAATATAAGGGATGGTGTGAAAGGTAATTTAGTATTAGCTGACGGGTTTGTCTGTTGTTCGGTTGTTATCCGAGATATTCAAGCTGTTTTGCCACTTTATCTATATTAAATTCATCTTCAATATTAATTAACACTACACCGACCCTCTTAAATCGCATATTGTGTAAGCCGAATTTCACACAACACCAAATTGGCTACTGGCGAAATGCTCTTTGATTTATTTCAGGGGCGTCAGCACATTTAATAATAAATGTTAAAGGCTGTCCTAAAACACACGCAATATGTTATTTTCATTACAAATAGTTTTTAATCATATACTATATATAATGATATAGAATAATGGAATAGCAAATGGGGGTAATAATCTCTGCAGTTCTCCTATACCTGTTAATTTCCTCCTCTAAGGTTTAACTTATCGCAAACTTTTAAGCATTAATCATAAGCTTAAAAATGTGCATATATTTGATATTCTATACCTAAAATTATCCTGTAAAATTTTAAGACACCTTTTATTTAACGTAAATTTTACTCTCCGACTTTCGAATTCAGAACACGTAGTTTCAGGTTTTATGCCAAATGTCAATAGAACGTGCACTTTACGTGAAACTACGTTTTTATTACTATTTTCCGTCGTGTGCATCCGTTATTAAAACCAAAGATTTCCATTCATTTATATTATTCAATAATTTTTAAATAATATATTATTCAATATATTATTTAAAAAAATTATTCAATAATGTAAATTAATATATTCAAGACTACGATTCGATAAATAATTTTAGTTTTTATTAAAAAAAAATTTTCAAGAGTTTATATTGATTTAAATATATGTATATTAAGCCAGCCTTCTAAATATTTTCGAGATTATAAAAAAATAATTATTACCCTTAATCATGTATTTGTTTTTATATTTAAGAAAATAAGTTCCAGATGTTAAAAATAAATTATTCGCGATTATATAAATTATTTGTCAAAATTAATCTTAATAATAAATAGTAAAGCTGCCAAAATAAAATCCTGAAATATTTTATCTTTATACCGACCTTTTATCTTTATACCGACAGTTCAGTTTTTTTATTTATGCATAATATTTATTAATAAATAAAATGTTACGGTGTGTAATTGGATGAAAATATAGACTATTGGTTATTTTAAAATAATTTATAATATTATAATAATTATTAAAAAGGCAAATTTTTAGAAAAGGCACCTTTTCATCTTTATACCGATTTCTTCTAGTTTTTATTTTATACCATAGAAGTAGATAATTATGATTAATGAATGTGCTCATGAATAAAATTATAAGGTGATGAATTTCTTTAGCCTTTTCAGTTCTATGGAGAGTTCACCGAGATTTGAACTTAACAAAAAAGATGCTGCTTAATTTTAACCAAAAGAGAGTACTTTCTCAATTAGGACATCCTTTTCACTTTGGCTCAGGTGTATTATGTTTACTTAGAGCCCTTAAGCCGGTCGGGAATAACGAAGACACGTCTTGTTTGGATTTAAAGTCTTCATTCAGTATTATCTATTACAAAAATATTAAAGATTACATATAACTAAGGAAGGAGTGTTCGTCTAATTAAACCGAGGATAATTATATTATACGAAAGTGCACTTAGTTAGTTCCCTTCGTAACCGACTTCATACAAATTTAATATAACAATGTAGCTTCCAATGAGACACGCGGGGATATTGACTTTAATAAAGTCCGTGGCATATTTATATTTAAAATATAACACTGGGATTTTGTGCGATGTAATCAGCTGTTCTTATCAAAGATAAAAAATAAAATAAATAACTGATGGATGTCAAAAGCTCCCTAATCCAAATAAATCGAAGAAAAAAATTATATTTTGATAATCGAATGTTACAACCTAGGTTAAAGATAATCCGTCACTTACAACGAATATTTGTAAAAATAATTAAAGCGTCACAATTATTTCCATTTTATATTAGTCGATAGTATTATTGAAAAATAATGTAAAAGGCATTAATTTATTAGAATCAAAAGCTCGCAAATCCAATTAAATCAATGAAAAACATTCATAATTATGTTATAATAATATTTTAATAATCGAATATTACAACTTTTCAGAGAGTTTTAGAGAATCCGTTACTTACAACCTATATTTGTAAAAATAATTAAAGCGTCTGAATTATTTCCATTTCATCTTTTTATATCGTATTGTTGAAAAATTATTTAAAAGGCATTTATTTATTACTAATAATTAATGTATTTTCAATTATTCTTGCACATTCTTTGTAAACGCAATACAAATGTGGGTTTCTGTGATTGATTATACAATTTTAAACACAATTTTAGTGATAATGGTTTTTTTTCTAATTTTCTAGTTTTTATATTGTAACGCACGCTGAACTTATTCCAAGCGATGGTCATATATAAATTAATTTATTAAAAACAACAAGGTTATTTGAAAATGTGAGATACAATACCATACCGTTGTTTTCCGTCTACTCTTTTTTTATATAAATAAAATATTATAGTGAAATTTCCACAAATAATAATTAACCACTCTCAAATACAAAATAAAAATGTTTTAATGGGAGAATAATTCAGTCAATTTCTTGAAAACCCATATTTTATTAAAGTGCGAATGCCTTCAAGTGCCTTCTGGAGTTTTTTTCTTAATAACGACATTTTTATTTGTCTTCCTCATTGCGAATATATTCCCGGAAGCGTATATTTAAAAGAGGGATAATTGCGGTCGTTTTTTTCCTTCAAAACACAAAATATAATAATCTTATAATACATTATAAAAGCATGTAGAAGTGCTCCTTCAGATTGTGCACAGGAGCATGCCTTTTTGATACTGACATATTTACAAGTCTGCTAAAAGCTACTCTACATTATGACCCCTCTTACACAGGTCATCCAATAATTCAAAAAGTAACGCATTGGTGTTAAAAGACTCCAGTAAAGTATCGCCAAATATTTAAACATGTTTTTTTTAGACAATTGGATGGCTGAATTTTATTCCGGTCTCGAATCTGGCAAAGGAAACGAAAACGTTATTTTCCATTTGTGCGGAAAGCGTATTTATATTGTCGGGCCTTTTGTTCTCTCGTATGAGAAAAATAAAGACAAAGCACCGAACCGATCAGTTGATCGCAAAAAAAACTTGGACCCGCATACATATTTGAATAAAGGAAAATTCAGCCACGGTGTCGGCTTTATTTCACCACCCTTACAATAAATGAATAATGCACACAATACTAAAGAACTAAATCCTCCCCTTTGAATGCGATACTTATCATATGTTGCAATCTTTTAAATATAATGTCTCCTTTTAAGTATTTTGAATTGACTCTTCTTTTAATCTGACTAATTGCCTTTTAACACCATAATCCTGTAAGATTCAAAAGATAAATTAGGCTTTCACTCGCACAGAGCTGACTTGTTGATCATGATCAAAGCTTGGTAGCAAAAGTGCAAACGATCCGGCTTATTTTATATATACATGTCTTAATAAACGGTAATTATATTAAATTAATTAATTTTTTGTATATTTTAAACCGGGTTAATATCACTTAAATAGATTTACTACGATTCCAAATATATTTAACGTCAATTTCATTACAATCAATAGATTGAAGTATATCTAAATCTGTTTTTGGATACCTAATTTTGATTAAATACAAAATTTAGGGCAAAATTATGGATTTATATATTTAAGGATTAAGAACTTTGACGTATAAAGTATATATTATTTTTGTTAATATTGTGTTTGTGAATATAAATATTTCAATTCACATGATTAACATACAAAAATCTATCCTTTGATATAAATATTATTTGATTCGGTTATAAAAAAATAAAAGAACGTATCTCTAAATTGACAGTTTTCAAGGAGAAAAAATATGAGCGTCTATTATAAGTTATCACATAATACATTTATAAATAAACTGCTGATATAAAAACATACATGTGAGTCAAAAGTCCCGCTATCATTTTAATTCCTAATAAAGTTGTAATTAAATATTGTAACTATTTCTTCTCGTTCTTGTAGCGTATATTTATCTATTATCAAATTGGAGTGTCTTGAATTAAAGTGAAACTGATCTTAACGTCACATAACCAAGATGGCGTGGAATCAAAATGGTAACTGTACTTTTGCTTCACCCGTTATAAATATATTTTTTATAGAGGCGGTTTACCGATCCGATTTATTTGTATAGTTTTAAATAAAATGTTGTATTTTCAAACCAGTAATCATATTTGTATCATTCAAAAGAAAATTTAATATACAGTACAATGTTTTTCCCGAGGGGGAAACTTGTTGAATAAATCAAGACACCGGTGTTGTATTACGAAGACAACAGAGTTGGCTACATTGATCTTTTATTAAAATGGTAATTGAATGGCTGTGTTGAATACCGCCGTTGTTTGCACTGAATAATTGAAAGTGCCGAGTTCTCTACCTTTAATAAAATTATTCAAGGCCTTAACTTAATTTATTTTTTTGTATTGTTGCAGATGCAGAAGCATGATTGTAAAATGAAGTTGGGAAGACGCCGGTTGTAGTCATCGAAGCTGGATTAGACAACCGCTCAATATGGATTTACTTTTATTGGAAAATGAGACATTCGTCTCGAATACGAGTGGTTCTAATGAAGGTTGCGGAATTGGGGAAAAAGTTATGTATGAGAGTAGTTTTGGAGTTATGATTGCAGTGCCTCAATGGGAAGCTATCCTAACTGCGCTCGTTCTATCACTAATCATAGTTGCTACAGTAGTCGGAAATATTCTAGTTATCCTCAGTGTATTTACATACAAACCGCTGCGGATAGTGCAGAACTTCTTTATAGTATCATTAGCCATCGCTGACCTGACAGTAGCTCTTTTAGTGATGCCTTTCAATGTAGCATATTCCATATTGGGTAAATGGGAATTTGGTATTCACTTCTGCAAAATGTGGCTGACATGCGATGTCATGTGCTGTACATCATCAATATTGAATTTATGCGCTATAGCCTTGGACAGATATTGGGCAATCACAGATCCCATAAACTATGCACAGAAACGCACACTTGAAAGAGTACTTGCACTCATTGGGGGAGTTTGGGTACTTTCACTATTAATAAGCTCTCCTCCTTTGCTAGGCTGGAACGACTGGCCCGAAGAGTTCCTCCAGGATACTCCCTGTCAGTTGACAACCCAAAGGGGTTACGTCATCTATTCTTCATTAGGTTCATTTTTCATACCTCTCATAATCATGACCATCGTGTATATCGAGATTTATATTGCGACTAGGCGGAGATTGCGCGAAAGAGCGAAAGCCTCCAAAATAAACACCATAGCTTCAAAGACCAAAGAACCACCGCCTCCCGCAGACCAAGAGTCTGTCAGCTCAGAGACCAATCACAACGAACACCCGCAAGTTTCAGACGCCATTGCGAATGCAAGGAGTAAAGAGAAGAAAGCTAAGAAGAAGAAGAAACGAGAAAACGGTAGTGATAACAAAAGCAAATCCAGGTTATTAGTACCGCCTGCCACTCAAGAAGAGTCTGTCACTGATAATCCTGAACAATCTTCTGGAGGCTCTCATAAACCAGGAGGGGAGCAACCCTTGACTCCTGCAGTATCAGTAAAGAAGCCTACTCAAGTTTACCAGTTTATCGAGGAGAAACAAAGAATATCACTGTCTAAAGAGCGAAAGGCAGCCAGAACTCTCGGCATTATAATGGGAGTATTTGTAGTGTGTTGGTTACCTTTCTTCCTAATGTATGTTATATTGCCATTCTGCGACTCTTGTTGTCCTACTGACAAATTAATAAACTTTATAACGTGGCTGGGTTACATTAACTCTGCTCTAAATCCGCTCATTTACACTATATTTAATTTAGATTATAGGAGAGCGTTCAAAAAATTGTTAGGTATCAAATTTTAAATGTTTCTATTGTAACTTCTAGCATAATGTGTATAAATTCATTTTATATTATTAACGACAAATTGAAGTGATATTATAATAAAATAACCGTCAAACGATGCAAAGCTCAAATAACTTATTATTTGTTAACAAATTGAATTAATTGAAATATTTTAGTCAAGTGAATGTCGTTTTAAAATTTTGTGCAAATATAAGAGCCCAGTATTTGCGTGAAGTTGTTAATTAGACTATTCACTTTAAATGTATTACAATTATAGATATATGTATATATAAAATATAGGAAAATTTACTATAATAATTGTAAATATTGTGTTTAGGCTAAGTCAAACGAATTGATTGTTATGGTTCATTCTAAATATTGTTAATGTTTAATATACAGTGTAGTCTCGATAATCCATATTAGGCGTGGCGTGGAAGGGGGTTTATGTACTAACAGGTGCCTCCTATATTGAGACAAGAAAGAGTGTCGGATTATCGAGACCACACTGTAATTAAAAAAATTGTTTTCAGATGTCTAATTATGACACAAAATGTGATTCTTAATTTTGCTTCCATTCAAATAAGTTTGTCGAATATATTTAAATTTAATTGATAAGAATATCACGATAGGTAAGTCATTTAAATAAACGAGTAGATAATTTTCGTTTTTATTGTGTACTTAAAAATGGTTTTAATAAATAAATTTAATTTGGTTGAGACGATGCTTTTTATTGTTGTTGTGATGAACTAAAAAAATCCCACCTAATTCAAAGTAAGTGCCAATTCAAGTAAAGCGATATCAAATTAAAGCGGTGCTTGAAAGAGAGTGTGGTCAGATTTATTTTTCCCTTATGTAGGAGAAGATGGCAAAATGACCACGATAAGTAAACACCAAAAGCCATTAAAGAAGATTTAATTCTATGCCTAAGACACCTAAGCCGAAGACAATCATTCAAAGGACTGCTTCTTAACTAATATTAAAGGTCTTATAACCCGCAGAACAGTATGCATCATCACGCCATTATCGTTAATTAAAGCCCATGGTCGGAACATAAGCCAGGAAAAATTTGAGATTACAAGTTGTGAGTTAGGTTAAATGTGAGAAAAGAAGCAGACTTTTTGCTAACTTTGGTTCCCAGACACGTTTTCCAATTCAAAGACCGAAATAAAGTTCGTCTTGTCACCTGAGGATGAAACTTGAGAAGGAACTACATTCGAGCTTTACTCTCGATGAAAGTTTGCTTTTGAGTTATCATTATTCATTCGTCGTTACTATTTTTCACCCCGTGAATGATTGAGTTCTTACACGCAATTTTAATAAAAATGTGAGTATAAAACCTTAGCAGGCCATACAACTGGATGCTTAAATATCAAGATGGCGGACGAAGCAGACGTGTTTGACAGAGGCAACACTAATTATCTCACTCAGACTTATGTATGGCCTGCTAATATATCGGTGGTATCGATCGAGGGCGTATCGTTGACGTATCGATGACGTCAAAGCTTGAAGTTTGTTACGTTTTTATTATATATATAAATATATATATATATATATATATATATATATAAATATTACATATATAAATAGTTTTTATTATGTATATAACATATAAATATTAAATAAATCCAGTCCTATGTTAAATATAATATGTTTTTTAACACTTTTTAATGTAAATTTTTATCTTTTCTTTTTTACAGAACATTGTTTTTTTGTAATTGTCATACAGACAGTTTTTTCAAAGCTCAGTTAAATAATTAAATAAATAAAAATAGTCGTTATGCTCGTTATGTAAAAAAAAGATTATTTAGGCTACAAGTTTATTCTTTAATATATATATTCTGAAGATATCTCTATCCATTTTAAATAAGGCACCCAGAACTAAAAGAGTTAAGTCGCATTCAGCTGATTCGATTATAAAGACTTGAAATTTTTATCCGTGGTAAAGTCGAAATAATTTGATAAATAACCGATGATCAAACTGTAGGAGAACACACAAAACAAAATAAATTGGTCCATTGATTGTTATTAAATTAAATAATGTCATTATTTAATGCTTCATTGACAACTGTAATAAACTAAATATGTATTTTATAATATGTTTTTTTTAATAATGTAGGTTTCCCTTACATTTTATTGCATACCTATGAAAGAAGGCTGAGAGTGAACAACATACCTAATGCATTTCTCAGTGCCAATATGAGCCAAATACTCGCAAGTATTTCCACTTTCTTCCTTTCACACAATGGAATTCAATGGCATATTTCGTGAAAATAAATTGAGACATGAATGTATCACCCAGTATATCTAAAAGACTTTATTGGGAATTTTTGAACATAAAACAATATTATTCTAAAGAAATACTACAGGAGTTTTTATTGCTGGAATTGCGAATTATCCACTCTATTTCGCTAAGTTCTGGTGATATAATTATTTTTATTCGTTTAATTAAGAAGTACTTTGGTTTGCAGGGTTGCTTTATTTGTCCATATTGGAAGTGAATTTACTTTTAGGCTCTAGTGGCATTAGAGCGTCCCGTACCGGAGACGTATCTATGACGTAAACACAAATAAATGACAGTTTTGTAAATAATCAGTCAACGCCATTGTGGTATTCCAACAACGGTTGTCATGCGTCAACAGTTATTCAAATTTAAATGGATCCCATGGTTGGGTTTTAAGATCCAGTTCCAGGAGTTCCCGGGGCTGCAGTGAACCATAGAGGATTCCTAAAGACAAATAATTCAAACACAATCAAGGTGATTAAGTGTGTTTAAACAACTTTAGTGAAGAGCAATGTATACCTCTATCGAGAATTTAGATTAACGTACGTTAAACCATATGTAAACAATTACAGTGTTGCCTCAGTTACACTGGTTCGCCATCTTGAATTTATACATGCAGTTGTATGGATTTCGGTACTGGTTTCGTTCATCTCTGGTATCTATTCAGTGTTTGAAGTGTTTGATACGTGTCTGGTACGTGTTCGGTACACGATTTTATATTGAGACTAGACCCTGAAGTAGTCAACTAAGAAACATCGCGGAAATGGTGTTTCCCTACAATGCAAAATAGTCCTAGTCTGAATTAACCTAACCACATGTCATAATACTAAACAACAAATAACTTCAGTAATATACAAATATAATTAACTTTATTCACACCCTGTCGCAACAAGCTATCAACAAGACTGATTGCCTTTAGAAGTGAATTGTGTCGTACAATATCAGATCGACAATATATTACGCAATGCTTTATATGGAAATAACTTCACTATCATATCCTTTTAGTTTATGTTAATTGCATATTTGAAGAATTATGAGCACGCTCATATAAAAACTGAAACAATTTATCATAGCGTTGAAAAAAACTTCTATCTCAATGTTTGTTGTTTGATAGTTCTTGACAACTGGCAATATTTTCTCGCAGGAATGAATAATATTTCTGTTTTACTACAAAGGATTTTTTACCGCACCTGTGATCTATTAAACACAGAAGTGTTTGAGAAAATAAAATAAACATGCTTATTGTATTGTTTATATTTGAAATATAACGAGGATGCCAATGACACGTGCCACTAGTAATATAGTAAAAATGATGCAGTGTTCAAAGGCCAAATGTAGGTGTTTTCTTAATAGTAGACCTCATTTATAATGTATATGTGAAACAGTCGTATATCAGGAGGAAAATCGTGCAGGAACCGAAACTGGTGCAGATTTCACACTTGAGTCTTGTGTGCTTTGCTTCAGTAATACTTGTGACTTGTGTGTATTTCCACCACCCTCACTTAACTGATGACTACACTACACCTTCACACCCTGAAACTCTGACACCTTCACTTTTCGTATACACCTTTTAGCCATGTGCAAAAAAATAACACATTTCCTACCCCAAATAACAACTCAACCGGTACAGGCAGGAGAGTGTACGCTTGTCAATTTCAATTAGTTCAGGTTGAGGCACGTATATAAAAAGACTGAAATAATATACCTTTATATCAAGATATTGTGTGCTCTTTTTATTTGACACAGGGTTGAAGGCGAAATAAATTCTTAAGCAGAATATGAAGTTGGTGGTTTAATATTATACTAGAAAAACTGTTTCACTGGTCAATTTTTGGTCATTTGCTGAAAACCATGAATTAAAATTTTAGGAAAATGGATCGCGTTAAGTCGCTTTGATCAGAGATGTGCCAAAGTTAAACGAATATTGTAGTATTATTACCTGTCTCTTATCTGTATATCGCTCTATATTTTTCACCACGGTGTGTAATGAAGCAAAATATGCAATATAGGTTAATCACGTAAAATTCACTATACTATTCGTTTGATTTTGGCACATCTCTATTCAAAATATATTATCATGAATGGACTACGAGAGCGACAGCAACAAGGAACTGATTTAGGAGCAAATGGGAAAACAATTTCATTAAACGAGTCTGCTCTTGATTTAAAACTCAAGTCAACTTCTCTAGATTACGTCAACGACAACATGTGATTCTCAAACTTTTTCAAAATAATTAGTAATTATGTTTTATTTAATTGGTCGAATACAGCCAGCCTGTATTACTTCATTAGTTTAATAAATAGCTAATAGGTTGAAATAAATTTAAAAGTATTGATTGTATTTAGATATGGGATTAGGTAGGTAGATTCTCGGTGATTTTGATTCTTTAGAGGGGTGGGTATTTCAGGTTGAAGGGGTTCTGTTTCCAAGTCATAGGATACTTAGCCATGGTTGTGACCTGGATAGGTTGTTGAGTTACAGACACATTAGCTCACCTGCACCAGACCCTTAAAAACACTACGAGAATCTCATATATATTTCAGCCAAACAAACCCAAAACAATCCTACCCCACTATATCTAACTTATCGAAGCATTTTGTCTTCCTGGTTTAGTACAACTTAAATTATATTTTTAATAAGTATTTGAATCAAGTTGAAGCCCTGGTTAATTAAGATCTTATTTGTACTCTCTCTTAATCCTCTTACTAATTTAATTCACACACATGCACCAAAGCTGGTCAAAGACAACATTGAATTTCAATTAAGGGATAATTATATTCCTATAGGGACAAACAAAAGATTTAATCCACATTTATGATAAAAACGTGTATGCACAGTATGGAGTGATCCTTCAAATATTCACATCCAGCAGCTCCCTTTTTTCCAGTAGCTCATTTGGGCTAATTTAATTTGTCTCTCCTCTATGCGCTCTTTTTCTCTTCACAGCAAACATTTTCACACTTCCCTTTTATATATATAAATATATATATATTTTTCATACTCACTAATGAAGTCTGCTTTTGATATCACAGTTACACCGTCCTTGTTTGCCAGGGTTGGTTTATATTTAAAAAAGGCTAAAACTCTAAAATGAAGATAAAAAATAATTTCATATAAATAGTAGTAAACTGCTGAAAGTGGAAGCACGTTTCATCTGATTCTAAATGCTTCAGGCTACTTTGCTGATTATACTATTCTTTGAAAGCGTGTTACACATTTTAATGCTTCTAATCTTTAAAACCATTATTTCAAATCACTTGATTTCACAAACATTTTAGCATCATCAACATCAAGATATTTATCAAGCATTCCGATAGTTTATCACCTTTTTCACTCACTACCACTTTCAGACTCCGGTATTATTAAGCAAATATTACTGTATAAAAACGTATCGACAACGTACCAAAGACGTATCAAATACGTCACAGCTTGAGCAGAAACGCAATATAGATGGCTGATTCTATACTTTATTTATAGAGATCTTCGGAAGAACGAGAGAAAGTTTGTGTATTACTTACATATTTCAATCGAATTGTTAATTTTTTAGTATCAAAGCGAATTTAAATCACTTCAAGGTCGATCTGTGACGTTATTGACATGTCTTCGATACATTATCAATACGTCGTCGGTACGTGACGCTTTAATTTTTTATAATCACTAGAATAGTGAGTTGGTGAACGAAACCGATTAGTGTGAATTTGTAAAATAAAATGGTTGTGTTGATATCACTTTTTTATCTGGATCAAACAGTGTGAAACTTATAATTAAGTTAGTTAAGTCCTGCAAATGAAATGTACCAACAAAGGGTCAGTTTACAGATGCAAATATAAGAGATGGATTATACCGGATATATCTAATATACCGAGTCCGAGAAAAGTATGGAAATGATGTGGGAACTTTTCCATGAAGCAGTGCAGTTGTTTAATTGAAATGATTGTTAAATGAAATGAAGTGGTGTTCACTCATTTGCCTGTACCATTGTTTGATGTTGGAATAATTAATTCCGTGGGATTCA
Source organism: Agraylea sexmaculata (assembly GCA_022606485.1). NCBI lineage: Eukaryota > Metazoa > Arthropoda > Insecta > Trichoptera > Hydroptilidae > Agraylea > Agraylea sexmaculata. The sequence continues at coordinate 16,805 of JAGTTH010002982.1, read as the reverse complement.
GGGAGGTTTTATCAAGCAAACGTTTATTGTCATCCCCTTCTCCCCCTTCACAACACCCAGCGCACAAGTTAAAGGTTCGCTAACTTTTACAAATAAGGCTTCATGCAAACAGACATGTCTAAACGTTATACGACCCACATAATGTACTTCTCAATATTTCTCCGTCAAATAAATACTTTTGAAAGGTTGCCCGAATATTTTTACAGGCAAATATATGACGGAAGTGTACTGAAATTTGACATTGGAAATGCTATAATGACGTTAATATGTGAGATGAGCTATTTCACACACCGGTTAACTCTGAGTATTAAGGCTCTACTATAACACATATCCTGCCACCCTTTTCTAAAATATTGATCCGTGTCATCCTTGTAATATTTTTAAGGGGTTAGCAATATGAGTCGCAGAGTCGTTATCGTGCATTTCATTATGCAATTTATAGTATGGTGATTTCTCAGGCCACCCCAAAGGGATTAGTGCACAAACTAAATATACTAAGTAGAGGATAATCGATACTAAGGATCGCACTTAGGGTCGGTTTCTTCAACCCGTCTTTAATCGTGTGCTACGATTTTACGACAGATTTTACGAATCTCGTGTCATATACAAATATTCCGTTTCTTTAAACAATACTAAAGCTATAGTCGAGCGTACCCAATGTTGGTATCGCGGGCATTCAGGTGAACTTGCATATAGGCGACTTGAGCCGAAGCGACAAGTTCGTCACGAAACTGGAATGGAGGGGGAAATAAAGCATATGATAGAGATTTGACAGCTGGTAGCACGAGTTACATCTTGAAGAAACGCATTTGGCGCGTAAATCGCCGAGTGACATGAGCTCGAGATTTAACACGCGTTGAAGAAACCGGTCCTTAGAATTCTCACTACAGAATCCGCTACCATTAAAATTACACTTACTCACAGATTAAGTGTAGGATAACCGCAGTTAGTGAGTCAGTTTCAATTGTTTCAGGCAGTTTTTCAGGGTCCTTGAAAAAGTGAAGTAACTTCACCACAAGATAGCTCACTAAAACTAAAAATACCTCACAGAAAAATGCACATAACATTAGAATTAAGAAGTTGCGTGTATTTGTAATCCAAGTCACTAAAGCCCTATTACAGTTAGACCAAAGAACGATAGGTAAAGCTAGCATTTCATATTATGACTTAAACAAAGCGACAAGCAAATAATATTAGAGAGGAAAATTATTAATAGTTTACTCATGTATTATATAACCCAGTGATCAGATGGTCCATAAAGCTCAGCTTAGATCAGAGCGTAGAAATACGGCAAAGGGGGTGTAAACTACACTACACCACCATGTCGGCGACACAATATGGCGGCTCGAAGAATCATTTAATATGTTTGACAAGATATACTCCTCTTATATTTGAAGGCAAAATTATCAGTATTTGATTGAACTCATATTTTTAGAATTCAATCTTATAATTTCTATAAATAAATGTTTCATCATTGAGATGACTTTTTGTGGATTAACCAAAATGAGGCGTTTGATTGAAGTGGTAAAAAAACCATTTATTGAGGTAAAAAGCTATCGGCGATTACGAAGAAATTCATTTTTTATGGGAGTGTCGAGGTTTTATTTTGAGAAGAGGCTTTAGGGCATTTTCATTTGGAGGTGATGTCTAAAGGTAATGGCACCATTTTATTTTAGCAAATGTCGAACTTCTCTCAGATGACTCTTTATACCTTCCCTTTATATTCGATAGGTTGTTGGTTTATTTAATCCATCCTAACTGTTAGCGCATTTCCACAATGATTATTTCCCTCTTTTCTCGTTTCCCATAATGACACATTTTGTTCCTGTCAATCAATAAGATCTCCTCTTGATTGATTGAAAAAGATAAAAAAATATTTTAACAAATGAAGGTATAAATAATTTCGATAACCAATTAACCGAAAGCATCTCAAAGACTATAAAAATAGTGAATTTATATGTGTGTAATTATAATATTTACATATGTAATAAATTTATACCTGTTGAAGTGTCAAGCGTATTGTTTTCATACATTAGAACATGTCCAGCACTACTGCATGCACATATTATACATATACTTCATGTATATATGGGCTGTGGCCACCTGCAACACCCAAAAAATCCGACACTCAAGAGCAACAAGTAATTCTTAGAAAAACACCCTCATGATCATTTAAATTGTTTACATAGCGACATATTATTTGTCGTTGAATATATCAAATAATTTTTAAAAAGGCACATCTATAATATTAAACATCACGTTGTTGGTTGGTTAATCATTCATTTAATTTAACTAATAGTCATTTAAAAAAACCTGTACCGTAATATCCCGTAAGATTTATTCGATCTATTTACATAAATAGGTCAAATATGTAATTTTTAATAGAAAAATATTTTTTTTACATCGAGTATTTTATGAAATAAAATGGTGAAATCATTAAATTTATATTTTTTTACAAAGCATCCGAAATTGCATGAAAAGAATGTAAATTATAAATATATTTGTTCTTGGAGCAACTTTTAATGACAACAATACAATACCTATAGCGACACCTTTGTCTTTCAAAGTATTATTGGCACCGATATATATATAATTTTTGTGAAAATTTATTGCGATAATCTATTTCTATATCTGCGTAGTAAAATATCAGCCTCTGTGTCCTTTTTTTTAAATAAAAAATTGCAAAGGCTATAATAATGCCGGCAATAGTGGTTAATGCGTGGTCTTGGGGGAGTCTTCTAAATAATATGATGATGATATCTACGGGGTAGTGAAATACGATTTAGGATAAAGGTAATCCTCTAGAGGTATACGAGTAATGTAATAATGGATGAGCATTCATAGTTTTGTGATAATAATGTGAGCCTAGTTAGAAGTTAATTTGGGTGGTGCAGGTGTGGTCGACCTTTTACTACTGAGTCATGAATAATGGACAGGCTGACGACTCCAGATTTGCCAAGAACACCATCCAGAGAAGTGTCCATCTTGACAGTGACCTGGCAACAAATGACCTGTCGCCCTCCTTGACGCCTTCACGCCCCACGCCGCCCCCTGCTTTTGCAACTAACCTATCATTTGTCCAACACTATCTTCACAACCATCTCAGTGATTTACAGCCACAGCTCAACGTATTTCCGAGCATCAAAACATCATTAACACTCCATTTCGCACCATCCCAGATTTTCGCCATAAAGATTCCTCGTCTTTTTTGATATAAAATAAAACAGATTGATATAGATAGATAGATATATATATATATATATATATATATATATATATATATATATATATATATATATATATATATATATATATATATATATATATACCCATACAAAATAATAATTTAATATAATGTGTATCTTGAAGCTTTATTAAAATTTATTATACATATGTATATGCCCTTGGTTTTATATCTATCTTGGTTTTGAGCCGCCTTGTGGCCCAGTGGTTAGTGTAACGGATTCGTGAGTGAAGACTCCCGGGTTCGATTCACGGCACCGGAGTCACTTGGTAGATCTAGCTTAGCAAACTAGATCTTAAGTACTCATTGCTGTGTGGTGGCCTGGGAAACCATCTCTACTATATTCTCCCGTAAAGGCTAAGGTGGCCTGGCCAACCCCTTATAAAGGGACTCCCGTCAATAGGGAAGGCGTCACGATATTTATTTATTTATTTATATCTACCCACATTCTTCATTACACCATAACTACGGTGCAACACAAACTTTTCGCAAACTATTAGGAACAAAATTAGAACATTTTCAACTCTCCTAAAAACTTTTCTCACTCAAGATAATAATTATATTCTTAGCGATAATATAAATTTAGGGGGTAGTTTTAGCTTATAGCTTAGCTTTTAGTTATAAATCTTACGATTTCTAGGCGTGCGTCGCCGTAAACGTACACCGTAAAGACAGTAATAGAGTTGCATTGCTTTACTTTAATCGGTTTTTTGTTAATTAGTGCCTCGCCCGAGGCTCAGACGAGGCATTAACTAACAAAAAACCTATCATAAGTGTGGTTAAGTAACTCTAATATCGTATTTACGATGTACGTTTACGGCGACGTACGCCTGGGGATCCATTACTTTAGACCACTTAATTCACGCATTAGGCGTATGGTATTTATTTTTTTAAGATTATTTCAATTAAATACAATTATATGTATTTTACTTACTCATCCAATGACTAATCGTCCCTAAATTGGCTTTTAATTTTCTTAAAATCCTGTATCTGAAAAACAATGGTTTTTATATGAATTTGAAAGCACCTTATGGTTTTTTATAACTTAGTGGATATGTCCATAAAAAAAATGTTTATTGCTTAGTACGCATTTATACACTATAACTAGTAAGTTAGTAATAGAACAAATAGGGCTTAACCAGAAGTCGCGGGTTCAAGTCCTTTATTAGATGATCTGTGTAAAGGAGTGATTCATTTTTTTATGATTATTTCGATTAATAGTCCAGAATGCCCCTTATTGTTATTTTGTTTTATAATATTATTGTCCTATTCGTACTAATTTATTAAAGTGTGTTGGAGAGTGACTGTTGATGTGAGAATGGACTTTTTAAAAAGTTCTGTGAATTGTAAGGGACCCGGAAATTTATAAGGCCCCAAGGGCTGGTCGTGAGTTTTGGGTGTCGTTAGCACTAGGGTTAAAACGACCCTGGTGCACATGCTATTTTAAAATATCCCAATTTTATATTTAATTGATTTTTTTTTATTTAAATAGATAAAAAACAGTGCAATAGTTGTATTTGCTCTAAACCTATCCAAATGGTAAGAGTTAATTTGTCGAACGAGCAGGAGTCGAATCGCCTTTGTGTTTGCGAAAGACAAGAGAGTCTATTTGCAGGTGAAAGGAAAGACGAGAGGAACACTCCATTTTGTACAAACCGAATCTAAACGAAAAAGTTACGGATAATAAATTGAAGTGACGAAGCGAAATTCTTAAGAAGACATTGCTGAAATAATCGCTTTTTAAACTTATTGTTCTGGTAATCGGATTTGCGTTTTCTCGATGAAATATAGATCGCCTCCTCCTTTGATCTCCAACTGAAGCAATCTAATACAACATTATTATAATACTAGGTACTGATATTTGATATTATCGCAACTTGGCCACTTAATAATGTCTTGTATTTCTACGGCAACCCAAAATTAATCTAGATGTACCTGAGCCGATCTGTCATCATTATATTTAAATAAATTAGGTACTTATGATATATTATTGACCATAACGAAGTAATAAAAGATGCTTATGATAAACAAGCTTAACAATATGGCTCCAGTCTCGTCTTTCCCATTCATCATGTTCATGTCGTGTCTGATATTTTCATACACGTCAAATTATTTGTACAGTCCATCGGTTGCCTCATTTATTTTTATTACAACAGAAAGGTTCTCGCTATTTTGATTTACGATCTCCTGTTGACTCGGTTGATTGTTTGAATAATGAAATGGTAATATTTGATCTTATATTTATTTATAATGATAAATTATAATATAAAGCGTTCCACCTGAGAAAAATTCACACGAATTAAATCAGGCTTAAGAAAAAACCTTTAAATATTCAAGTTCACATGATAATATTTTTTTTTAATTTAAGATGATAAACAATGTTGGTTAAGCTCTACACTACCTAATTTTATCATATGAAGGAACAATCTTGCATATTTATTGTAATATTGTTTACAGTAAGTCTTTTTTGTAAATTAAGGACCAATACTAGAGGATTTGATTTGAATAACGCACATAATAAATATTTATTGATTATTAATTGATTTTTACATATACAGTGCCTGTGGAGAAGAAATTATCGAATGTTATTCGTCGTATCTCAAAACATTTTTATGTCGTATGTCGAGGTACCACTGTATATATTTTTTATTTTATTCAATTTTGTTAAAATTCATGAAAAAATGAAGAGGCCACAATATAAAATAACGTAAAAAAATGTAAATATACCTATGATTTAAGGTTTATTCAAAATGAGAGATAACTACTTGGATTATTCAAAATGAATACTATAAATAGGCAAAATGAAATATAGTGTTTTTCGACATGCAATTAATTGAACTACTTGGAAACAATGTCACATTGAAAGAGTGAAAGTATTCTTGTAAAAGTTAGTTTGGAATGATTGCGCCATCGGTAAAAATAAATTTGGTTTGACTAAAGTCACAAAATTAGTTCTCGACGAAACAATCAAACTTTTACAGGAATCGAACTGCCACCTTCCTCGTTCCAAACCTCTACTCAGTCATACATCAATAATGAATTATTTTCCCGGAGATCTAATACCGATTTGAAAGCTTTACTCAATCTCCCTGTCCACCAACCCCTTAGTAATATGTACATACATACAACCTGGAAAATTTAGCTTTACCTTCAAACCAGCAAATACACGTTGAAATAATCCTTCGAATATTGAGCTTTTCTAAATTACATTTGCCAATATATTCAATAGTAGGTATGTATTATCAATAAAGCTTAGTTTGTCTGGAGATGGCTTATTTAAAGGTAGATGTAGAGTATAAAGTCTCATGTTGAAATAATTGAATGCGAATAACAATGAATAAATCAACATTCAACAGTTGCAGTTGATACTAATGGCCATATTCAATATAATAGTGTAATGAGAGTGTATAAATGAGGTGCGTATGCGTGTAAAATACTACCCAGCTCTATTCATATACACACCATATAGCATGACTCACTAACACACTTATTTATTACATAAGGTACTGTCCTAAGAACCTTTTTGGTATATTAATACACACCCAGAGATGTGCCAAAGTCAAACGAATACTATAAGTATTATATATTTTTCTGCATATTAATAATATATAAAGGTGGGAGATTTTAAAAGCAATCCAACCTCAAACTTTGTCTCATATAGTATAGATAAAATGTAATATATTACAATTTCTTTATTTAATTTGAATTTTCCATTATTCATATAAGACAAAACATCTTATGAATTACACTTAGGTGAACAGAATATATAAATCTTTTTACCTATAACCAATATGAGAAAAACATTTTTATGTGACATTAGAGATATTAAATATTAAAAATTATGGGAAAAAAAATAAAAAAACCCATTTATAATAATAAAATATAACCACGATTTCTAATGAATGAAAATGATTTATTATCGTCAGCCTCAAAGCACTCTTATAATATTTAAATGAATAAAATTAATTGTTAATGTTTCAATGGGGAAAAGTTCCAAGTGCAGGTTCCAAGGTATTTCTTATTAAAACTCACATGTTTGAAAGTCGCTCTCAAGAGAAATTGAATGCAGCCAAATATAATGAAACCCGAAACGTGTATAAAAAGTTTGCAATTAAATAATTAGCAATTTTATTTCAGATAAAAAAATTTCTGTTTATAAAAAATGTTGATTGATGAATTTAATGTTTAGAATTAATAATAAGCCATAATCACAATAGCTCGTGTAATCTCTGGTTCGAGTAACAAAATCTTAAAATAGATGCTGAATCACTAAAATCACAACTGGTTTTTGGTAAAATTAATGGGATATAATAACTGTACATGAATATTCATAATCAGATATTGATATTTATTGAATCCACTACGAGATATTTATATTAAAATCGAACAAATATTTTGCTCGGTATTCAAATATATGTTTGTATGTTTAGTGCGGGAATGAAATTCCCCACAGTATTCGATCCATTGAACTTTATGTTGAACAATTTTATTCAAGCGGGTAAACGTCGATGTTAAAAATGTAATAAGTGTTTAATATCCGCAGTCTATGAATACAAATTGAAATATAAATAGAAGATAATGTGCGAGGGAGGAAAGCTGTCAGTGGCAGATAATATGGACAATGTAGGTCACTCTGTACAACCTGCCTGTTTGTATTAACATCAATACACACCAATGTCAATATCGACAAATAATAAATGACAAAAACATCCTATTATTTCTTTAGAATACTTTTTATTCCTCATCTAGCTGATGATAATACGGTAGAAGGTGGGTTTTTAGTGTACCTAGTAAGGAACCCTAGGGATCCCCTACCACGTGATTTGTATAATTTTGCACTTTAGTAAAGGACACTGTGTTAAAGGGACTGGCATGTTGAAGGAACACAATATTTTCGACACTTTTATAGTTCAAACTTGATCGTGATACCCAAGAGACAATACCCAAAACATCCAACCAGTGACGGACAACTTTTGTTCCCAAACAACTTTTGACCTTTCAACTTAAACCACCTTGTTGTGCGGCAATTTCCAATAAATATAACAAAAGCTCATAAGACCTTTACATGTTTCTGATATCCTGTAAAATTCATATTCATAGTATATATATATATATATATATTATATATATATATATATATATATATATATATTATATATATATATATATATATATATATATATATATATATATATATATATATATATATATATATATATATATATATATATATATATATATATATATATATATATATATATATATATATATATATATATATAGTTTTGTACATTAACTTGCATAATTGACCGGCTCGAAGGACCAATCTTGTGTTGAGTCGACTTTAGAAGCTTATTTAACTTCATACATTTCGATTAAGTGTATTGTTGACTTTTGTTGAAAAAATATTTTTTTATGTTATAAAGTATTTCTTTTGGAAATATACAGGGTAAACATTCACCAATCTCGAATATTTAAGTAAATAATTTAAATTTAATAAAAATATTATTACGTAGGTTTGAATATCGTGGCAAGAATTTTTATTCCAGATTAATATGTACAGACAATGGATTATTATTAACAGTAATGGTAATATATATTAATTATAGGTAAGCCAAACTGTGAGATCTGTGTATTTGTTTAATTAAAAAATAATGATAAAAATCTTTTTATTATATATTTATTTTGTTATAATTTTGCAATACCCCAAAAATATACTCATTTAAAAAAGTCCACCTGGTTTATTTATGTATCAATTAAAAAAGTAGAAGCCATTTCTATTAATTATTCCCTAGAAAGAAATGGTGAAATTCCGCAATGAATAATTTTTTTGCCATCTAGGGATATTCTTCACAAAATAATATAAGCTTATTTTTGTATAAAATATCTAGAGATAATATTTAATCAATTTTAAATAGTGAATATTTAAGATTATAATTTTAAGGGTACTTTTAAATTTCACATCACTCACAAAGAACATATTATATTCAAAGAGAAATTCTGTAAGAATTGGGTTGTAAAACATTTTTAATAATTATTATGTTTTCATCAAGCCATAAGATATTTTTGAGCTTTTGTGTCGAAAAAAAGGGTATAAAGGCAAATGATCTCTTAGTAATCCTCACGTTGTGGTTGAATAAAAGGGAAACGACGATAGAAGATCATAATATGCGATTTAAGGTATTTTATATGTTAGGAAAGCTCTTTGATGATGAATTTTTTGTGTGAAATAAGTCGACCATGTGTGAAATATTAGGTCACCTTTACCTGTACGTGACGTATTACGTAAAACCACCCCTCGATATTATACACACACCCCTTCAACATTATTATGTTTCAAAGTGTGTATTTAAAACAATATATTAACTAAACGTACATTGTAGAATGAATTAGATTGAGATCAAATAATTCAGTTACAGTGACTTGTTCGACTGCATTAGATTAACAATCACAAACCTTCTACAAACTACCACTGTAGATTTTCACCACCGTTTGTTTGTTTATAACATACATGTCCTTAGTTTACTCATGTCATTAATTGGACGCTGTTGTAGTCAAAAGATGATTTAATGAAAATATTACACGTCGGGGTCACCAAATTTGTATAATGAGTGCCAAATGAACAAGCTTTATTCTGTGTGTTTTTTTTGACATATAAAAAATATCTTTCCATTTCATTTTGAATATTCTACGTTTGATGTCGTATTTATTTTTATGTCATGCGCCTCTTCATAATTTCGTCTCTATTCTTTATATGTGTATAATATATATTATTTACATTGTTCGAAACTCTTCTACAACACACGTGGATCGCATTCCAATCGAAGGTCAATTATCAAAGATTATTTTATTATACATTAATCGGTATTTCCATATGTGCACACCTTCACTTTCATCTATAAATTTTGACTAAACTAATTAAAACGTTATTTTAAACATAAATGAGAGGAATTTATTAGTATTCAAAATCTTCTAACATCAAATAATTTAATCTTCAAAAACCTTGTACCGTTTTTTATGTTTTTCTTCTTCTCTTTTTTTCATGTTCCAACTGCTGTATTAATATCACTGTGACTTGGGATTCCCCGTAATGCTCTAGTGGCACTGCAAGCATGATATAATAAATATAATATTTATAAATAAATAAACCACTAAATTATTTTGAAAAAATACTTACCTACGTCCTAGCGGGTGAAAAAACAGTTTTTCAATTGTTCACAATTATAGAGCACTGTACGGCTTACCTTTTTATTTAATTGCTTTATTATTCGGTAAAATGTATAATTCTGTTTGAATTTTCAGATATCAGTATATAACACTCCTCGTATAACACAATAATATTAATAAAATAAAATTTGCATTCAACTTTTTAGTTTTTCTATGAATATAATAATTGATGTATGATAAGTGTAGATGTATATTATAAATAATACAATAATCAAATAACAAAGGAAATCGTTGCAGAGCTCGAATACGCCGAAGCACTTCATCACATCCACTTGGACTAGGTCTTTAGATAACACAAAAAATAATCTAATTATTTTTTTATAAATAATATATTTAAATATTGGTAGATGGTTTGTGAGATCAATAAAATTTTCATAATAATATTAATATGTCGTGTACTCGGGACTAAAAAGGAATAACTGAATGTGAATATTTCCTACGTTTACATACGAAAGAAAGATATATTCCTTCTCTCAATTATTCAATAAAATACATACACGTGAACCTTTTTGAAATTCATCTTCCGTATGCAAGCTTATGAGTTCCTACAATATTTTTTTAAATGATCGAATTAAAAAAATCCAATTCAGTGCGGTTCTCAAGATGGGGGTTGTGTTTTGGAATTAATATTCCATTTGGGTATATTTTTTAAATTGATTCTCACAGAATCGATTTGGGGCGAAATATTTCCACAACAAATATTATATTTAAATGGACTATATCTACATAATCGATTCCTAAACGGCAAACATATTTTACCTGCTGTACAGCTTTGTCGCTTTTTATATAAATATCTCATCATCCATTAAAATTGATTGACCTGTTTAATACACAAATTGTATTTTTTATTGCTACAGTTGCTTCAACCATGCATTGCAGAATTATAGTACTGGTTGAATGGTTTTTGGTTTTATTTATTGATCGAAAATCAATAAATAATTGAAGTGATGTACCGTGGTGTGATTTGTGTTATATTTATTCAACAGTGAAAACTCACGTTCACATAGAAATCATAAATCAGATAAAATAACTTCGAAATAGCTTTATAACCCATTCCTTAGGCACATCAATCAGTTATTAATTATATATGTATTGAGCCTATTTTAAAACTACAAGTATTCAATTTTTGTTCTCAAATGATGAGGCAATTTTACACTTGTTTTCATATTTAGTGACAGAAAAACATGAATTAATTATTTTTATACTGCTGAAACTATTTTTCTTATTACACATGTGGAAGAAGACAAAAAGGGCATCCAAAATACCGCGAATGGCTGTGATTGGTTGGTGCTTTCCTCGATACTGACACTAAAAACTACAGAAAAAGATATACGTGTCAAATTAATATTTTGGTTTTTCTTATATCTTAATCAAACGCATTTAAAAAAAACTACCTATTATTTATGCAACACCTTTTAGTACAAATATTGTCAATAAAAATCTTTCTTTTAACGTATGTAATAAAATAAATGTGTAATTAAGTGTCACAAATACTAAGCCTATAAAATTAAATAATCAAGCCAAATATTTTTAATTCACTTTTTTACGCCAAAACTATTTGCTGTAGATTTTAGAAAAAAAAAATCATTTTAAGCCTAGATTTTCTTTAACGTATAAAATAATATCATTTTTATATTCCAATATTTGATGTGACAATCTATTAAATAATTTCTAATCGCTTTTATCATATTAAACTAAGACGTCAAAGAGAATCTTAATAGTGGTTTTAATTACTCCTTTAATCACAATCTATAGAAGAATAAAAATGTAATTTTAATTTCAACTCTTTTGAATAAAATTCACATTTATATAGGATGGGTTTGAGTTTATCGATTTTCATTTTTTTCAGCATGAAAAAGGTGGGCAGAATATTAATATTACATAAAACAAATATACTTTAATAATAAAATATTCGGACAATGATAATAAATCGTTCGTGTTAATTTCAGTGATTAGATTGAACCCTTGTTTTTTGTAATTGAACACCAATCAACAAAATGAGTGTTTATCGCTTTATAATACCTTCGCATCCATTATCGATAAAATTGGACCACATTCAAACAAAGCCTTCAACAATGGCCGCATTCATTTAGAAAATTGTTTAATTTATCAACATGAATCCCTCCATTGTATATTTTATCATACACAAAACACAAAAGAACGTAACGTTATTTAAATACTGGTCGGTTCAAAATATCGATTGAATGTTCGAGGCGAGGTGAACATAAAAATGATTAATTATTTTCACTCAAAATTAAATGAAAATGTATAAAATTCATTGCGCCTTATTTTTTATGTTTTCTTATATTTTCATAATACAATGCTGCTTTCTCGGTCAAACATAAAAAAGTAATTGTAAAAAAAACATGTCTAAATTTAATGTTTATCTACTGAATTATAATAATTATGTTCCATACTTTTTTTAAAAAATATTTTATTACCTGTTTGTTTGTACCATATACATAAATTCCCTTCCGATATAAAATTTACTAAGGATTAAAAAGTATTGAATTACGTTTTTTTCACATCAATTCAGGGACTAGTGTGGATATTGAGATACGCCCTTCTTCCGTAAAATGACTTTTGTTATATAAATCAACTCAATAATCTTAATTTAGGCCATTTATAATAATATTTAGATTTTTTTACTCGTTTATCTTGAAACTCAAAAATCATTGTACGCCCTTATTCCATCCTCGATTGTTTTTATTTACAATAAGCAAATTGTTTAAACTTGACTTGATTTAATGTTTATCTAGTGAATTATATTCCGTGTATTTTTTTAAAGAATCTATTTTATGTATTAGTCTTTGACTTCTATTGAGTTTTAATCAGTGATAATATTTAGATTTTTTTTAAACATTAATTTAAAAAATATCTGGAATAAGGGCGGATAGTGGGTTACTCCCTTTTTCGTTAAATTATTTTTCCTAAATTAAATAAATTCAAAAATCTTATTGTGGACATTAATTTATTACCAAAGAAAATATAAAACGTTATACTCGATTATCTTTTAACTAAATCAGTATAATCAGTATAAGCCCTTATTCCATCCAGCTCCTCGATTATTTTTTATTCACAATAAGCATATTTTTTTAAACTTTTAATCGTTTTATGAATAACTGATTGGATTATCAAAAAGTTAATTTCGCAAACACAATAATGAATAGGAAACGATCGTAATAAATAAAACAATTCAATCGGACATTATTGAGTCGTGTTCTCGAACAATTGCCATTGGTTGTAAAATATTAACTCTACAGAATTATAATTGGGTCAGTTTCAAATAAATACATGCACTAACCATTTTACTGAAATTTATTGAAACATAATTAAACTTCGATAAACAAAAATTAATTAAACTATTTTATAGTTTTTTATTAAATTACAACTGTGATTTGTAGACTGAGTGACTTGTCGTGAAAGTCAGACTCAATCTTGTGCTCATTTGTTGTCTTTGAATATTTGATTGCTACCTTCGTATTCAAATATTGAATCTATGCAGTCAGATAATTGAGAATTTGGCATTTTACCAGTAAAAGGATTCGAATAGAGAGAGTAGAAACAATAAAGACTATTTAAAATAGCCCGATACAGATCACAATCAAATCCTAGGGGAATTGAGAAAGACTATTGGAAACTGATTGCTAGTCTGAAAGCATTTTACAATATTGAAAGAATATTCCATTCAAATTTTCAGGTACCCTTTTTACTCAAGATTATTATTTTGGGTAAAACTCAATTATATCCAATCCTTTGTCCTCAAATGTCCTTAAAGAAAAAAATCACAAGGAGATATCTTAAGTGAGAACGAGTAATATTTGTTTTATAACTGTAGTTTGACAATGACACATATACTTTTAATTGAAACGAACAATGAAAAAATTAAGAAAAATCCACGTCATATTATAAAAATTATTAAAAGCTTTACGTTTATACAAATACCGAATCAAAATACTAAAAATTCCACTTGCAAAACTTTTTCAGACAGCATTTTTCGGTTGAAATAGATTATAATGGGTCCCCTGAAAATAAATTATTATTAAATAATAGTCTAATTCAGTGTCGCAACGGACCGGGCCAACCCAAAAAAAGTAGTAGTGGATATTTTGCATTTTTTATGCTTATTTTGAATATTGAATTTATCAAAATATTAATAAAATCCCGATCGATCGTCTTGATCCAGGCTTATTCTAATTTCCTGTATTGTAAGGTAAATACTGATTATTAAGTCGGTGACCTGTGTAACTAGTAATAGTTAAGATCACTGACAGACAACAAATTAACACGTTGTTGTGATTAAAAATCTAAAATTTATAAAAAACTTTCCCAAAAAGCCTCTCGGGGCGGATATAAATAAATAAATAATTTTTAATGGAATGGATTAATAGAGTTATAAAATAGTTGTTGGTGTTTGTAATTTATGACTCACACATGGAGTGTTTACACTAAATCAAACAACCCTTGAATGCATGCATACATACATGTTAGCATATAATAATATATTATGCTAACATTATAATATACAGATTCGGACACATTAATAGACATTATTAACAGCAATTTATAGCTGAAGAAAATTGTATCGTTTACGTATTTATTTGAAGCAGTTCTAAAAGACAAAGATGAATTTATCACCAAAGGTTTCGTATGACAGCCGCTTGGGGCGCTGCTTCCAATTTGTCGATCTTTCTAATAAAATTTCACTTAATATGGTAAAGTGCGTCATTAAAAGTTGCTTGATATATGCAAGGACAAATAATATGTCTCTTTGTAAACAATTTACATGATCTTGAGGATGTTTTTGTAAGAAAAATCTTGTTGCTCACGAGTGTCGAAATTTAGGGACAATGTTGCAGGTGGCCACAGCCCGCGTATGTGTTTATTATAAGTATAATATGCATACGTAGTAGTGCCGGCCATGTTTCAATGTATGAAAACAATACGCATGACACTTCTATAGATATTAGTTCATTAGACAGCACATATTAACGTTCATCAATAAATCAATTAAACAATAATACCAATGAGAAAATTTCAATATTTAATAGTGTTTCAATTCGTAGAATAATAAAATCGAAATGAGTTAACGAATCCAGCATTTATTATTTTAAAGATTTAAGTGCGTTTCAGGTGTTCATTTTTATTTTTCCCTTTGACGACAAACATGAAAAACCTTTTATTCGATGAAAACTCATTTGCATGGTGAAATTCGGAGAATCGGTTTTTATTGTAAAGTCAATCAACCATTTCTTTACCAAAGAATATTATTTATATTTCATACAATTGTTGCTTGATGGAATCTTGAAATTTATCAATACGAAACCGGGAAAATTTGCATTTACTTTTCCCGAAATTTAAATAAATATTTATACGTTTTCACAAATTTCACGAACATGTACATAGTGAAGTTAGCCGAAACTCGAATTTCAGTTTTATTGAAATTGATAGCTTTAATTAAAATTATGTACTCATATGAAGCACAGTAAATGTTGTTGTCTGTTGTTAATGAAATGGGAAATGCGTAATCCATGAATATGTTCTATTAAAATTTGCAGAAAATCCATGAATATTTTTGCCAACGATTCACATAAAAACGTATCTACAAATACGTACGTTTCTTTTTTTTTTAAATAAATACAAGTCCCCAAAAATATATTTCTGCCTAACTCAATACATATTTTAGAATTTTGAAAATTATAGTAAGTTAACCTAATAAATATATTACATACAAACCAAATATTCAATTCCAATTATTTATTTGTTGGTGATCTTAGCTATTACTAGTTACACAGATCACCGACTTAATATACAGTATTCATCTTACACTACTGGAAATTAGAGTAAACCTGGATCAAGACGATAGATCGGGATTTTATTAATATTATTCCCGATCTCCCAGTCATAATAACCGATCAAATATATGTTTTTAAACCGATATGCATTTTAACTTATCACCACAGTATTTGTAACCACGAGCCACGCCCTATTTAGCTCATAATTTTAGTAAAAAAACTGGTAGACATTTAATTTCCATTATTTACTAGAATACAATTTCTTATAATAATACTGTGTATTATAGTGAAGGCGAATCATCGATGCAAAGAGTGAATTGTTGCTGTATGGAGATTGTTCTGCCCTTTTGAATTTTGCCAAAGACCTGCAATGTTTGTCTCTCTGGAAAACAACATAACATTCTCTATCGAAGTATGCATGTAGAAAATTTATGGCAAGTGTGCACTGAAATAAGCCGCCAGCACTTCATATATTTATGGATATGCAATCTAATGTATGTATGCACGTTATACTGGAATCTGAAGATTGCTTTGCAAAT
>JAGTTH010002980.1:0-35677 GCA_022606485.1 Agraylea sexmaculata | reverse complement strand
ATTTAACTCCCGTTGAAAAAAGCGGCCCTTAGAATTGCGATGATAAGAAAAAAAAGCCTCTATATTTTTAAATCTTTGAAAGCATACGCTGCAATTAGTATTAAAAATAAATCCAAGTTTATCACATGACATATGAACAGCTCTGTTTATATCCAGAAGGGTAAAAAGCTAACTACTGATTTAAAGGATAATATTTATCCAAATTTATGAGGTTATACATATATTATCGAGAACGTCACATCGTTAATATATCTCCGCCAATAAGAGAATGAGCGCTTGATAGTGATTGGCGTTGTGTTGTGGCGCATTTCTCTCATTGGCGGAGTTACGAGAAGCACAAACGAGCACTTATGTCTGCGCCATGCTTAATACAGCGAAATAATATTTAATTATATAAATTTTACTTCAAACATATAACATTTTTACGAAATAAAGACTTGGTCGTCTTGAAAATTGTATAAAATTTCACACCATAAGGCAAATTGAGTAAGAAAAAATAGTAGCTTATTTTTAAATGGGATGTTTCAAAATATTTTTATTTAGTTGTATATTACAATTTAATAATATTGTAATTATTATAATAGAATATAGGTAACAGCATAGTTTGTGTTATAGCGGTTGCTTTGTCGTCATAGTCTTGTGAGGCTGCGTAACCACCTTGTCTGCCATAGTACATACCTGACTCTTCTCTCTCCTATTCTCTTCTACAATATATATTTATAACTAGGACCACGCTGTCTATTTTCTGTGAAAATAGCCAAGATCTCTACTGCACCACATATTCCCTTCGTGAGGCCTTTTGCCACTTTATTACTATACCTATCCACGCATATTATAAAAAATATATATTAATACTTACTGTATTCAGGCAAATCCAAAAAAAGTCTCGTCTTAAATGAATTTAAGACGATATATTGAAGTTCAATAATCTGTATTGGTATTTTTTATATAAAATAAAAAATGGAGAAAACATTACAAGCAATCGTTGGGATAGGTTATTTATTATATTTTGAGGATATTTTATTCTCATTTTTATATTATACGTATACTTATACATGAATTTCAAATAACAGAGAATATTTTAGAGGGTGGTAGGGTATTGCAAATATAGTTAAAAAAATAATCGCTTGGTTACTAAAGTATTTAACAGACACAATCAATACATACTGCGTACTTCACAGAAATAGCTGATTCTAACATGGCGGTCCAAATTCGATTCGAAAAGCATGAAATATTTTTTCAGTTAGTTTAATTCCATCCTATATACTGCCTTTTTTTATTACTTTTGTTTGTAAAAAGCTCTCAAATCGTTAAATAGATTTAAAAAAGTATGTTTTATCAAAATCATCAAAAAGACTGTAAAATAAACTAAATATATTTATGGAAAGATATGACAGAAGAAAGATAAAAATATGAATAAACCCATCATTGGTTCTAGTATGTGTTTACATTTTGCTTTTAATCGATTGGATAAAAACTTTGAGCATATTCTCAATAAAAACTTACAAGGCTCACACGGAGAAAATGCACTCATTTCAATTTGAACGTAGGAGAAGTTCAGTTAATGATTACTTAGATAAGTTTCTTCGTGGTAAAATAAGGAGCAAGTCTGGCACTCAGTATTCATTATTGATAATCTACATATATTATAACATAAGTATATTTTCCTTGGTTTATGGCGGTGATTCGTGTGCTAAGTATATATATATATATATATATATATATATATATATATATATACCATATATATATATAATATATATATATATACATATATATATATATATATATATATATATATATATATACATATATATATATAAAGTGGTAGGTAGTGTATTTGGTGGTTGTGCCAAAGGAGTCGGTCATTTGCGGAAACATCGCATCGACTAACTCTTTGGACCTGTTTGTGCCGAAAGAGGGATTGCTAGTTACTGCATCTACTCTCTTATTTGTTCATGGCTAATGTTGCCTGACGGTGGAAAATCCTTTAAAGCCAACCCTAAAAATGTCTAAATACTGATAGTCTTTCACCTTTCAATTAAACGGAACACATACAATTTTCAAATTAAACATACACCTTTCAAACCTTAGGCATAACAGGCACATTTTAAACCTTAGGCATAATTTACCAGCGTGATAGCTCAGGGGATAAGACGTGTGGCTACTAAAACTGTGGTCATAGGTTCGAATCCCACTCGAGTCAAGAATTTTTTAAATTGATTTGATCGGTTATTACGACTGGGAGATCGGGAATAATATTAATAAAATCCCGATCGATCGTCTTGATCCAGGTTTACTCTGATTTCCTGTATTGTATGGTAAATACTGATTATTAAGTCGGTGACCTGTGTAACTAGTAATAGTTAAGATCACCGACAAACAATTAATTAACACGTTGTTGTGTCTAAAAACCTCCTCAAAGAAAGCTCCATCAGAGATGTAGGTTCTCTGGTATTCCAGACGACTGTGTTCTCTTAATAATAATAAAAAAAAATAACAGACAACCATGACACCAACTTTAAGCCGAATCAATTCGAAGACTTTTTAACAATATGACCAATGATCTTACGTATATCTGTAGAAGTGTCATGCATATTGTTTTCATACATTGGAACATGACCGGCACCTCTACATTTTTTTTAAATATTATGTATGTAACCCATCGAAATATGAGATAATATTAACACACATTATTTGGAGCCTCTAAACAAATAAATTTGTTTTTATTGTATAAAAATAGTATTTTATATTTAAATCATAAAAATATGTTTATATATAAAACACCGCAATCCAATGAACTTATATCTATAGTAGTGTCATGCGTAGTGTTTTCATACATTGGAACATGGCAGGCACTACTACATGCGCATAGTATACATATAGTTCACAAATATGCGGGCTGTGGCCACCTGCAACACTCTAGTCCCTAAAATCCGACACATTCGATAAGCTGACACTCTTTTTATTGTTATTGAATACATCACCACTTTTAAAGACGCACTTTACCATATTAAGTGAATGTTATTAAAAAGATCGACAAGTGACAGAAAAACAGTACGAGCGGTAAAAGCAGCGTTCCAAGGGAGTGTCACGCGAAACTTTTAGTTACAAATTCATCTTTGTCTTCTGTTTTAGACGTTTTTAACGTATTATTGGCACTTCTTTATACACAAGGTCATTGAAAGTGACTCACTTGAATTGATAATTAAAGTATGTAAATTAAAAACAAAAAGCGAACGATAAGAACCGAAATTATTGGTTGAATAAAATACTTATTTTCCATGTACAGTGGTACCTCGAGATACGAATTTAAATCGTTCCGGGATCATCGTCGTATGTCAAAACAATCGGATCTCAAAGCAATTTTTCCCATACGATTCCATAAAAACTGCCGTTAATCCGTTTCGGTCTTCAAAAAGTCCTATCAAAAAAAATTTTTTTTAAAAAAAAAAAGGTTTTCTTAACGTACCACGTTTTTGAACGAACAAAATATTTATGTACATTTTGTAAAATCGGATAAAAATGGATAATTTGAGGTTAAAATAAATGCACTATAGTAATAGCGCACATAATAAATATTTATTGATTTTTACATATTCACAATTTTGGCGCGAAATTCTAGTAGTGACCTTCCATAAAAATTTGCGATCATCTATAAAATTATCGCGTATCTCAAATTTTCGTCGTATGTCGAGGTAGAAATTCTCGATTATTATTCGTCGTATCTCAAAACATTCGTATGTCGAGGTACCACGGTATATTATTTAATAAAAGTCATTTTTATTATATGTATATTTTTGTACTGTCTAACTCACAATCTTCACATTCCTAATTCATTACTAAAATTAAATATTATCAGTCAAATGTTGTAGCCTTGACTCTTCACCCAGAAAATACAGTCACGTTATTTTAAAATATGATGTGAATAACCCTTCTGTGTTGTCACGGACCGATAAATAATACAAACTCACATTAAGTAACGATAATATTACTGTAGTTATATTCGAATGTAATATAGCGGCGATCTCACGAGACTTGAGGAAAGAGTAAACCAAAGGAAATCTTAGAAAATATCGTGCAATATGCAACGCTCTAAGGACACCACCGCCATTTTACATTCATAGACTCATACACTTTCCGGTATTGCTTAGAAATCATCCCTTTAGCAGACTCGATCCAACCGAATATGTGGTTTTCTAAATCCAGTCATGGCTCAACTGGAATAGAAAATAATAAAAACCAATAGCATAAAACAGGACAGAACCCACACACTCCCTATGGAATATCACACAAACTCGTATATAATATTTGACGTGTTTGGAAATATTATTAACAAATATATAAAAATCATCAATATCAAATAATTAAGAATGAAAATGCCCAATACTGCTTGAGACCCATGTAAAAAAATATAAGACTCACAAGTAGATATTAAATAAATAATTTATCCAAATACACTATTGCCAATTCCTTTCTATAAAAATTTAAATTATTTATTGATGTATCAATTATTTGCATTTATGATCTTGAAATTTTCATTATAACCACGGTAATGGTTCAGGGGTTAAGGTGCGTGGCTACAAATAATGTGGCATGGGTTCAAATCGCTATCGATCGTCTTGATTCAGGTTCACTCCGATTTCCTGTATTGTAAGGTAAATACTGATTATTAATTCGGTGACCTGTGTAAACTATTAATAATTAAGATCACCGACAGACAATTAACACGTTGTGTCTAAAAAAAATAAAAAAAGCTCTTCGGGGCGAAATAAATAAATCAATATTTAGTCATAAAAATCCACAACCTTTCATTTAACCCCAATAAATTATAATAAACGTATCTAATTGCGTAAATTAAAAAATTCTAGTGCGATTTAATAAAAAAATTAGATGATTTAATAAATAATGAACATCCCTTTAGATAAAGTTAATTATAATAAATAAATAACGTGACGCCTTCCCTATTGGCGGGAGTCCCTTTATAAGGGGTTGGCCAGGCCACCTTGGCCTTTACGGGAGAATATAGTAGAGATGGTTTCCCAGGCCACCACACAGCAATGAGTACTTAAGATCTAGTTTGCTAAGCTAGATCTACCAAGTGACTCCGGTGCCGTGAATCGAACCCGGGAGTCTTCACTCACGAATCCGTTACACTAACCACTGGGCCACAATGCGGCTCCTTACAATAAGGCAATTATAATAATAAAAAACCAAAATTGTTACAAACCTCAAAAAGCCCTTCGTAGCGTAAATCGTCTATTATGAGAGCGCTTTGTTAACGTAACCTAACATTTTTTTCTTCAAGAAACATGAAATAAACTTAACATCCTTTTTACATATTTTTAATTGATATCACTTGATGATAGATACGAGTTCATTATATTGACTTGCATCACTACATCATCCAGATTTTTCATAGTCCACGGTGTAGCATCGATTTGCACGGTAGAGTGGTTCGGATACATAATATGGTAGAAAATGTCCATAGTACCTACTCGACACGTGTGATGGATGGTCTAGTTCTAGCATACACACGTGTCTCGTTCATTCTATCGGAAAAAGGTTTATTTTTACAATATACATACACACACACAGTAAGGCTATATCGATTATATTATGCGCGATATCATTTGATAAACGCCACATTAGCCATCCTAATATATGCGCATAATTCTTATCCTACACGCTTGTGTACGTTTTTTGCCCCTATATATTTGTATACGAAACTGCGTACATATTAATACAATTTCAATACGGTGAAAAAATAAACGAGATGAATGAAGAGATAATCCAGTCTCTGGAGATCTTACAGGAAGATGTGAAATGTGTATTAGGTTCTATTTATTAGATTTATAAATTAGCGTCAGAAATATCAAAATATATTAATATACATATGTATATTTTAACATTATATTAAAATGAAATTATTCGGAAAAAAATGAACTAACCTCGATATATCAATCGACGTAATAATCAATATATCGACGTAAATTAAGGATAATTTATGTTAATGTAATTAATAAAATGTTAAAATGTCTGATCAACTGATTTCAAAAAATATATATTAATCTCGATATATATAATTGTTTCTCGAGTTTGACACTTTAATAGTATATTTTTTATAATTTTTATTTTATATAAATAACTTATACAGGGTGGATTATTGATAATATTTTAGGTGGTCGTAGGGTATCGCAAGAACAAATGAAAAAATATGTATTAAATATTTTTATTATTAAAAAGAAATGTAAATAGTGCTTTTGGAATCGAGTTTGGGCCACCATCTGAAATCAGCTGTTTCTGTAAAGTATTCAGTATTGACTGTTAAATACGTATATAATTAATATTCTTAACTATTTTTAATAGTGAAACTATTTTTTTTTATATTTACATTTATTTTTCGCTTATATTTGCGATACCCTACCATCCCTTTAAAATATTCTCAGTTAATTCAAATCCACCTTGTATATTGTATTGACAAAGGGAATAAATAATTTTAAAAGTCTGATTGAGACGAATGTATTATAAGCAAACAAGTGAGTAAAGCAACTCTACTAAAAAACAAATAAAAAAGTATAGTGTTATAATAACTGTAACTCTATTCTACCCATAACTAAACCCGAGTAATGTGTAAATTGGCCTTTAAGGTGCCAGATGCGTTCGGTCAGGTATATGAGGTGTCGTAGTACGTCGTAGCATATCGTAGCTCACCGTAGTACAGTCATAGCTCCGATATAATCAATGTGATATTTCGGTAAAAGATCGCAAAATGAAGGTAGAAAATCTACTTCCATAGCCGGATTCCCCTTTAATCTAGAATTTTTGACTGAGCAATGAAATCATTCACTGGCTAACTTCACTGACTGAAAAAAACTCTCGAACAAATCCAGATCCAGAAGTTCACATTTATGAAACTATCTGATCTATTAGTAATGTTTTATTAAACTTGTTATATATACTTCAACGCTGTTCTACAACTTAAATTTAAATTAATTTTACAGATGATATTTTTAAAATGACGAATTGTCATTTCTTTACATTGACTATAATTATATATATATATATATAAAGTTTAAGAATGATATTAGGTATTTTTTTATTGAAATTAATGGATAATATCAATTGATTATGACAATTCTACACTTCTTTATTAATAATATATTAAATTATAAAAGAATACCTAAAGAATACTACATTTTTTACTTTGAACTGCTTTATTACGAATTTAAATTTACATTTGAAAATTAAAGTCATTTATCAATCACATTTCGCTCATTGTATTGATTCATTGGCACGTAATATAAATACAGTTAATTTGCTCATTAATATGCAACGGTATCAAAAACGAAATCACCTTAACTCATTATACCGACTTTAAGCTTTTTACGTTTGCTTGTTTAATCAGCCTTTTAGAAATATTTGTTGAATTACACGATAAATGGGGATTGGAAATGTGCGCTTTAAAGGCCTTTTATCAAATAAAACACATACTATTTTCAACGTTGTTTATTCATGAAAACAGACATTTGAATCAAATAAATATAAAAGTATATTGCAGGTGCACAAGTGATAAGGAAACTTCTACGCTGAAATTCCCTCGGCGTCGCATTGACTTGAAAGTACAATGATTCAAGAGATGCGCGATTCTTTGTGCTTTCTGTCACACTAGTTCTTTTTAAAATAGTTTGGTAATGTATTACCAGACGGTTTCCTTAAGAAATGTTACTTTGAAGCTATAATATATTCATTGATATTTCTAATACCCATTTATCACGTCATTGATAAACACACTGTTTGTGTCAATATTTGCGAGTTAGGTGAATAATGACTTTTGATATTGAGTTATTTATAATGTATATTAATATACTAAGCTTGAATTTTGATCAGTAATTATATTTATTGGGAGGTAGGTTATTGATTTTTTTTACTTAATAAAAAAATAAATTGAAAACACATTTTGGGTTTCACCTAAGTGACGGCTATTATTATTGTATAAAATAATTAAATATTTATTATTCAGCATATACATTATATTTTTATGATTTATAGAAGACATATTATAGTATAATACATTTATGTCTGAATAAATACCGACAGCGTGGTTTAATAGCGTAATAGCTCAGGGGTTAAGAATCGTGGTTACAAATACTGTGGTCATGGGTTCAAATCCCACTCAAGTCAAGTTTGTTAAATTGATTTGATCAGTTATTACGACTGAAAGGTCTGGAATTATATTAATAAAATCCCGATAGATCGTCTTACTCTTATTTCCTATATTGTAAGGTAAATACTGAGGCGATTATTAAGTCGGACAGAGCCGCTCTGTTGGTGACCTGTGTAACTGGTAATAATTAAGATCACCGACAGACAATTAACATGTTGTTGTGTCTAAAAAACCCTCTCAAAAAAGCTCAATCTCTTTTTTAATAAAATGTAAAAAAATATATAGTCATCGATAAATATTTGCCTCACTTAAATTACCGTACTTAACATAATAATCTCTTTATAAATTTTTAAAATGGTGTTTTACTTTTAATTCAAAGTAGGAAATTTTACCATCGAATTGTGATTTATGCGAAATGTACTTAACATTCACAAGTGAGCCTATTTTTTACGAATTGTGATTTTTTTGCAAGACAATCTTTTTCTTAAGTATGGTAGTACTGTACAGAGATGTTCCAACGTCAAACAAATATTATACTATTATACGTATGTATCTGTTTTCTATACATCCATATATCCCTTTTCCCCACTGCAATGAAGCTATATAAAACAGTAGTATAAAGATCGATTAATCATAATGACTTCTTCATATGAATGCATTAATAATGAATTAGATATTCGTTTGACTTTGGTCTGAATCTCTGGTACTGTATTATTTTACACACCATACATACTTGAACACCTTTATTTATTTCTAAATCTATATAATCTAGACTATAAACGATTGGTGAGGAGTTTTTCTAAGGCGCCAGTTTACTCGATTCTATACTTCTTCACATTTGTCACGGTGCAATTTTTCTCATTCTCGTTTCGTTCAATTCTACACCGTGAAAAACGTACCAAATCGACCATACACTCGTGACTCTAATGCACAAAAATAAATCATTGTTTCCACATCAAACTCATTTGTTCAACCTCTCTAATATATGTGCTTCAATTGAGGTGCCAATTTTCCCCTTAATATAAATGTACACTCTCAATCAGACGAGACATTTCGCAGTTTAGATTATACATATTTATCAATCAAACAAGACTTACCTTGTTATTAAGTCGACCCCACAACAAGAAATAAATAAAGTCGACTCAGTACTAAACTCAAAGGCCATGCATCAATCAAGTTCTACTATGTCTTGTTTATTGCCCAGCCTACAAAAAGTATATCTTCTTTAAATAATATTACGTGTGCAGCTATAAATTTTGAGAAACATATTACATCAATACAAATTTTATGACAAAATAACAAATCTTTTTACAAATGTGTTTTTTGTCTTTATATTCCATCTAATAACTCTTATTTTAGTTAAAAGTTAGAGTTCTTACACACTAAATAAGTAATAGTATTACTGTGTACTTATATGTATACAGTGGGTGCACCAGTCTTTGACACTTACAACTTTGAATCGACATATTAATGATTGTCTGGGATTTTGATAAATAAATAAATATAAAATAGATAGCAACTTTTGTCTTTTGTCATTATCTATAAACATTATAACGTATTTTGCGGTAAAACTTATGTCCTCGAAAGCTCCTGTATCTTGTGTAGTCTGATCCGATTTATTACAAAAAATACTAAGAAGGTATAATGACTTTTTAAATATATTCATAGTTAATGATTAAGTATATTGAAGGAATAGTATATATTTATGCTTCATAGTATTATTTTGCTTGTTTGGGAGGGGTATCAATTAATGGATACTGATTTTATTAAAAATCCGAAAAATCGCGTTTAGTTTTCTTATTAAATTGAATAACAAGGAAATATAGGTTCCATATGAAAAAAAATTGGAGTAAATTTATTGATTAAAATTACTTTTATTACGAATTAAAGTATAAATTTATCCACTGGGGTGTCAATTAGTGGTGCACCCATTGTAAATAATAAAAATATTATGAATTATTAAAAATCTACATACTTACACTTTTTCTATTTTATTTGTTCTTTCTCCGTGAAGTGCACATGAGTATATGTAGTAATATTATTGTACGGTCATAAAATTGTACTCGACTTCTTGATTTATCATCACTGAGATTCGAACGTGTTTGTATCTCAAGTGATACAAACACACATCTAAAATATACAGAAGAATATAATATGCAATAGGATCGTAAATTCCAATTTAGCGAACATAAAACGAGTGTGCGTGTATCCTTGCTCCATTATTGTATGAAGCACATAAATAAATTAAATTGTTGTTAACCTATTTTAAGAAAAGAAGTTGTACTGTACTTGATTGTCTCTTTGTCGATGCGGATAAGCTTTTATGAGTATTCAGCGTGCCATGCAATTCAATGGCCCTACCTTCTAGAAACTGTATTGGAAACCGTATTGCAAATAAATGTATACGTCGACTACGAATAATATAATCATTGCATTTATTCAATACTAAAAATACCACCGTTGTATATTATTAAACATCTCTTCGAGTATTCTGCAGATTCGATTGTATCCAATTAAAATGAGTGTGCATGACCGAAGTCATAGTCTGGACGCATATCTTGTATAATGCGCACGAGAGATGTTGATTTATCATATCGATACCACTGGTATATTAGCAGGCCACATAACTGGATGTATAAATATCAAGATGACAGACCATATTTGTGGGTATTGTCGATAAAGCTGTACATCGCTCTTTATTACCGTTATTTAAACGTCTTGATTACAGTGTTGCCTCAGTGAAACTCATCTGCTTGATCCGCCATCTTGATATTTAAACATCAAGTTGTATGACCTGATAACGTATCGATACTATGCGATGTTTTGGAATAATGTTCACTAAAGGCGCCCACACACGTTCATAACAACTGTCACTTTTGTCTCACTGAACGTGTGTGAGTCCACTTAGAAACGTTTTGGTCACTGCGTCAACTAATTTATAAATAATAAATATTTATTAAATAAAAAATCAGTAACTTTTTTAATAAATAGGCTTAAATTAACTTTGTTTGACTAACCTAACCTGTCAAAAATAAACTTATTTTACGTTAAAATTTCTATCTGCATTACCATCGATAATTTTCAAAGGAGAATTTAAAAAAAGCCTTAAAACACACTAATTTAAATGGATTCTGACATTATTAGTTTTGATAGTGTCTAGAATATGTAGATTTTAAAATTTTCTTAAAATTAAATCAAGTATCAGGAATATTGTGTTTTATTTTGGTAGAATCAATTGGACTGGATAGATAATTGTGAATATTTATTAATGTAATTTAATACTGTTGTACCAATTATTTATTAAAAAACTTTTTTTGTTACAGGTAAGAATAATCCGTTGACAGCAATCATTTTGGGGTATATATATTTTTTAAATAATATTGTATTTGTTTGTCTTTATGTTTGAATATAGTGAAAATGTTTTATGTGTTCTTTAGTACCGCCGTGTAAAAATCTAACTCGTGTCACCCAAAAGTAGAAAGATAAGCTAATGTGGGGTATGCGGAAAGCTCTCGCGACGGTTTATCAGCCAAATGTCGAATATATATTTTTCAGGCTTTTTTTCAGCAGTGCATAAAAAAGAGATAACCTCGGACCCGGATATACGCCCGCGTCGCAAAATGTAGAGTTGCTTTCTCATCGCCCCTTAATGTATTATATGAATTACACCACCTTATTAAATTAAAAGCATTATTAAATAATAGAAACGTACCTATTCTCAAATTGGTGACTTCGTTAATCTAAATAGCGTAACCAGCGTAATCGCTCAGGGGATGAGAAAAAAATTAATTGATTTGATCGGTTATTATGACTGGGAGATCGGGAATAATATTAATAAAATACCGATCGATCGTCTTGATCCAGGTTTACTCTGATTTCCTAGATTTTTAGGTAAACACTGAGGTGATTATTAGGTCAAGCAGAATTAACACGTTGTTGGTGTTTAAAATTACAAACTTTATTATATTGTTTTGGATATAATTTTTTTATCCGATTTTTCATTATTTTTCTTGAATGAGGGACCGATAATGCTTTGACTTACGTGTCTCCTCCTTTGTTCCTACAAGGTGCCCCCCTGTTCATATATTCCTGAACCAATATATATCCTTATTTCAATTTTTTATTATTTTCTTCAGAGGATTAGGACTGCATTATAATAATGTATATAAGTCGGGCAGAGCCCCTCTGTCGGTGATAACAGAAAAAATATATTAATAAGATCCTGATCAATCGTTTTGATCCAATTTTACTCTGATTTCCTGTATTGTAAGGTAAATACTGATTATTAAGTCGGTGACCTGTGTAACTAGTAATAGTACCCTGTCGAAAAAGCTCTTCGGGGCGTGAATAAATATCATAATACAATAGTAGTCTTTGTTGTGAATTTTCATTTAATAATTAATTTTCCAATCGATGAATATCTTCGTGTATATTGTAAAAATAATTTGAAATTTATTAAATGTTCTCGCGATACATGTTTCGAGATAAACGCCTGGAAGAAATATCGTTTGTAAGGGCTCGAGCATTTTCCACGTGTGCACGTGCACAAATACGAAGAATCGTTCGTTGCAGGTGCCAAAGAAAATAAGCCCACCTAGTCCAATATGGTGGAAATTTGATTTCGCACGTATATGCTGAATTTATATATTTTATTTGGAAACAAAGCAACCTCAAATAATATACAATTCAATATTCGCGTTTGTAAAAGTGTTACGTAAGGAGTAGGTTATCTTTAATGTTCATTCTCGAATATCATTCTAATATATCCTGTCGGGTTATCAATCATTTTATTTCTTCACAATACCACCAACCAGTCCATCTTCACATCTTCCCCTAGTGACGCTGCAAAACCTGGGTTTTATCGGATATTAGTTTCTCTTCCAAATGACATTGTGCTCTGAAATATATTTCTTTGACATTTAAATTTTTCGCGGTGCCTAAAGGCAATATAAAAATTCCACCTTTGTTGTGTCCCGGTTATCCTGACTTATATCGTCCATAAAACGATCGATGCGGGAATATTTCCATTTCGATACACATTCGTGTCGTCGTTGAATTATATTTTGTCTCCACCTCATTAGCTTTCTCATTTGTAGGAATTCGGATGAACTGAATCTCATATAGACTATTTATTTACTATCAAGAATTACTCTATTCCAATCAAATCAACCAATTCTGCTTGACACATTTCTTCTTATTCATTTGAAGATCTTGTCGATTTTAAGAGATAAAAAAACTCACTAAGATTAGTTTTTACTGAGAAATTAGCATATTTCATGCCAACCCCAAATAAGTCCAAAATAAATGCACCATTCGTTTTTTAAGCATCATTAAAAGTCGTCAAAAAAAGTCAAATTAAAATTATAATAATTTGGACACAACCCAACTTAAACATTGAATGGAACTTTAGGTCATTTGTGTTTTAAAAGTATAGGAACACATCTGTTCTTAACTGGTCAGTCCAAACTAACAAATTTACAAAGATCTCCGTTTAGGACTTAAATGCTCTAAATTCATTATGAGACTTAACAAGACTTTAATCAACCCACATTTAAGTCCACTTAGGCGTTAGTTTGAAACATGTCCGATTAATTATGTATTTTGTAGACCTAAACTTGAACCAGATTTATCAATGTTCATAAATATAGCATCAAAAAATATTACTTCTGATTTTTTTAGTATATGTATATCCTTTCATTTAATGTGGTAAACTGTCATTAAAAGTTGTTTTGTAATAAAAATCTTGTTGCTTTCAAATGTCGGATTTTTAGGACTACAATATTGCAAGTGGCCACAGCTCGCGTATGTGTGAAGTATATGTATAAATGCTTATGTAGTAATGCCGGCCATGTTCCAATGTATAAAAGCAATCTGCATGACACTTCTATAAATATATGTAAGTTCATTGAATTTCGGTTTTTTCTATATGTATATGATTTTAAGACTTCTTTTTATTATTATTATTAAGAGAACACAGTCGTCTGGAATACCAGAGAACCTACATCTCTGATGGAGCTTTCTTCGAGGAGGTTTTTATACACAACAACGTGTTAATTGTCTGTCGGTGATATTAACTATTACTAGTTACACAGGTCACCGACAGAGCGGCTCTGCCCGACTATAGAATAATCGCCTCAGTATTTTTACCTTACAATCAGAGTAAACCTGGATCAAGACGATCGATCGGGATTTTATTAATATTATTCTCGATCTCCCAGTCGTAATAACCGCTCAAATCAATTTTAAATATTCTTGACTTGAGTGGGATTTGAACCCATGACCACAGTATTTGTAGCCACGCGTATTATCCCCTGAGCTATCACGCTGGTAAGACTTATAGGTATATTAAAGATCCCATCACTAAGCTATTTCTTGTACAATAAAAACAGATTTATTTATTTTGAGGCTTCATATAGTGTGGGAATATTATTTCGATTGGTTATATATTATAAAATAAAATCCGTAGTAATGACGACCACGTATGTATGAAAACAATACGCGTGACACTTCTATAGATATAATAAGGTTAATATCACAAACATTAAAAGATGCGATTGCAACAAACTTGGGCAATGATTTTAGATCCTTTTAAGAAGAGTTGGCAAAAGATTAAAAGAGGGTGGTTATAATGGTGGTTGAGTGCGAATGTGCAATGGTGCGCCCATAAAACGCACGCGGTCTCCAATTAAAACCATTCAACATTGCCACTTATAACCATTCTTGGCTCTATTCCCTCACATTACAGCTTTTTGTCTTAAATAATTACCAAGATCAACACTCAAGATTCACTCATTCTGATACTAAACTAATTTAATAGTACGAGAAGCAATTATGTCGATTTTCGTTAATACGCCGATATGAAGTGATGTATGTATCGGTAATATCTTTGGCGTCTCTCCAACTCTCCATTTCCATAAAACCATCGGGGATTCGGTTTAATCTTCATAACGTCTAGTCTATGATAGTATTAGATAAATTTACCGCTAACGAAAAATAATATAATTCCATGTGTTTTCTTTTCTGCTAAAGGCCTATACATTAAAAGGCTTATCGGAAGACTTCGACTACTGTATATATAACTCCAAACCATTAGATATTTTCTCGTTAAAATCTTATTTAACGATTATTTACAAACATAAAATACAATATTGAAAAAGTAAAGGAAGTCCACAAACTCGGGGGCAAATGTCACGGCCGTTTATCAGTTGCTGATAAGTTTTTTTTTTACTTTATCAAAGTAGGTCATTAAACCACGAAAACGACCGTTTTGTGAATGGAATGTTTGTGCATACGTCTCTGTAAGTTAAATTTATATGAAACATCCTTTCTTTGCTCGACTGTGTTGGTTGAGGATTTATTTGTAAGGCTTTAATAGATGACGAGCTTCAAGTTGTCTCTTACTCGACGACTGCAGTAGGTCTACCCCCAAATCCAAATGGGATATAAGAAGAAAAATAGCTGTAATCAAACTCACTAAATGCCTAGTTACATTATATTTATTACTTTTTATAATAGTCGTCTCCTTGGGGAAATTGTATCTAATTGTGATGAATATCTACACTAATATGTATATCTTTAACTAATTCATTACTTATTATACTAATTAGGTTTGCTGATAATATTATTATGAATACGTATATTTTAATGTATTCAAAATATTTGATTCTCTTCATTTGGAAATTAGTTTTTCTGAATGTTACTTAGGTAGGTACTTATTTTAATATCATCACTAATATGTTGATTTTATAATTGAATCAGTCACGAACTATCAAATATTCAGCAGACACAAAAACTAATTTACCCATTAATTAAAGATTTGTATATCATGCGACTACTAAACGGAATACTATGTAATATTATGACAAAACATCTTTTAAGAGTTATCAAAAAATGTGAATATGCTTGTTATTTTTAAATTTATGACACATTTCGTTTCGAAGACAAGCGGGCAAAGGTTAAGAAAAATGTATACATTAAACATTGTAATCAATCTACATTTGCAAAAAAATAATGGCCATGACTAGGTGATCGATAAATTAACTGACGAGAGCTACATTATCATCAATGCGACTTGGGATCCCCCGTAATGCTCTAGTGATACTGCGGTATGATAATAATAATACAATGTCAAAATAAAATAATATTTAGTAATACTTCAATTGATTTGATATATAAGTTGTGCCAAATTTTGATTCCCTATTATTTTGAAATTAATAGACATTCTATATACATAAATATTATATACATTTATAGGTTGCTAGTAGGCCACGCAAGTTAACTGGCGTAACAGTACTTGCACCCTGCAACCACATAGTGCGAGTTACTGTTATATGCGAGTTGGACGGTAGTAGCCAGCAGGCCAATTACTTTGTTTTCACTGGCCACTTGCCTTCCCCCACTCCTCCAACTACTCTTCTCGCGCAACTGTCAGATATAAACATTAGATATCGCATTGCATATAAATAATTCGTGTGATTTCGTGTAAACCCGTGTATTGTTGCACTCTTCTCTCCTATTCGATAAAGGCATAAGTGTGTCTCCCCCACTCAACACATTTCTAGTGACCCCTGAGAATAGTAGTGACAATATTTTGGTAATATTTGAAATATGTTAAAGAAGTAGTGTTTGGTAAAAAGTGAGGCTAGATGTATTTGAGTGTATGTTTGAGTCCATATGACATGTAGTAACAATGCATTTACCCATTTTACTGTGAAATATAACTGAAGATATCAAGAGAGATGTTTACAGTATAATGTTTGCCAGGTAACTCATGTTTTTGGCTACTCATGCGATATATTATGTTTATATCTATGTGCTCAATACAATAGCAGTAACTAATAGATAAGATTTTTTTCCTTAAAAGGGAGGACAAACTATTCAAAAGGTTCGGATATTGATTTTCTTAAAATAATATCAACTAAGTTAGAGATTGCTTTTCATAGGAATTTTTTATTTGAGAAATTTATTGATTTGCAAGATAATAAAAGGAGAACATTTAGGAGTACATGGCATATGTGTAAGACAGTATTTCCAAAAGGTGGACGATTGGTCATCTTATCATAGTCACTGTTAAATTTCAGGTGAGACAAGTACTCTCACGTGCTTGTACACTTTTCACTATCAGGCCAGTAACTAGCACTGATACCTTAAAAAAAGATTAAATTATAGCTTCCTAGGATTTTTGTGATACAAACTAAAAAAATCAAAATCTGCATCGTTAGGCTAAGAACGCGTGTTTTGTTGTACAGTATACAAAATACTTCGGAGAGAGAAATGAGACAGTTTAACATCCGAATCTGGTGATTAATTGGCGCTAAGCGACTCTTTAATTTGTCTCTTTTTTATACAATCCTCGTGTCTGTTTTCCGTCATTGTGTCTCTTTGTTTATATATAAAATATGCGCCAATGTTGTTCTTCCATCTCCCTTTATTTGTCAACCCAAAGTCCGTTATCAATGACCGGCTCGTTTGTCATCCGATCCTCGTTATTATTACGATCGATTTGTTTCTCTATTCAATCTATTATCACAGGAATTTGATATATTTTCCGAAACGCCCACTTCTGTTATCGAATGGATGATTGAGATTCTAATTTAAATTAGTCTATCAAATATCCACAAGTAGTCAAGGAACTTATTTTAATTTGACTTGTTGAAAAAACCCCAAACCCAGATCTTATCTTATCTAAATCCACCTTATTTAAAATAATATCAGACAGAGTTTATTGTATGTTAAAATATTTCAAAAATAAACCCTAAACTTAAAATTATTTGCGTAGTAAATTATAATTCTAATTCGAAATGCTTTCACCAATTTTTATTATGTTGTAAAAAAAATAATCGTGCGTTAATTTATGGAGTAATAAATATGTATTAGATTAATTGATTTTTTATATTACAGATTTCAAGTTATAATGGGTTATATTATTAATTATTAAGAAATATATTTTCATTTATTTATTTATCCCTAGAAGGTTTTTATAAATTTTTATTTTTTAGACACAACAACGTGTTAATTTATTTGCCTGTGATATTAATTATTACTAGTTACACATTTCTTTATAATTGCCTCAGTATTTACCTTACAATCCAGGACATCGGAGTAAACCTGGATCAAATCCAAGATTTGATTAATATTATTCCCGATCTCCCAGTAGTAATAAGCGATCAGATCAATTTTTTTACATGATCGGGATTTGAACCCATGACCACAGTATTTTTCGACACGCGCCTTATCTCCTCAGATTTTTTTTAAATAATTAAATAAGAAAATAGTTTTATTGATATATTCGTAAGAGCAAGTTAGAATATCACCAATCACATACGTTTGCATACGAAGTTAATTCGTCTCTACTCATGATTGATTAATCCAACCACAGTTTATGACAATTTGTTTTTTTCTTTTTGGACTTCTTGTATAAGAATATAAAAAAATAATTGTATTGTTTTTACACGTAGTATTATAGTTTCCCTCGCGATCGTAATAAATAATAAGAATACTTGATTGATTATCAAAGTTTTGTCTAATAGTATATTGATCGATATGATCATTCCATATTCTAGTTCCACGTTGGATATATTCTTCTTATAATATGTATATAATTCCCACTCGGTGTTTGATTTAACACTGTAATGTTATTATGAAATGCGTAAAGTTTGTCCTGGAACAAAGTACTTTCCGTGCTCACGTCCCGACATTCAAAATTCGCAATTTCGAATTCAAATTTGAAATTCGTGCCGCGGCAAAATGTAAATAAAAAGAAATCTGCAGTTCACCCCCAGAGTTTTCAGCCCCGTCGTGCTACGAATGTATTTAAATATTCCACTCTCACACCTCAACAAACTTTATCGTACGTAAAAATTATATTGCCCACTTTTAAATTTCATGACCGGCAAACATAACGCGAAATTTCCTCCGTTAATCAACTTCGACTAAACTGAGTAGTTAACATATTATTAAAGTAGACAAGGAGTCAATCACATTTCAATATTTTTATAATTGGAGTACAGTGGTACCTCGACATACGACGAATAATCTTCGAAATTTTCTACCTCGACGTACGACGAAAATTTGAGATACGAATTTTAATGCGCGATAATTTTATAGATGATCGCAAATTTTTATGGAAGGTCACTACTAGAATTTCGCGCCAGATTTGTGTATATGTAAAAATAAATAATAATTTATTATTTGCGTTATTACTAGTTTATTTATTTTAACCTCAAATTATCCACCTCCCAATTATCCATTGCCGATTTTAAATAATGTAAATAAACAATTTTTTTATTCAAAAACACGTGGTATGTTAAGAAAACTTTTTTTTGCCTTTTTGACTTTCTGAGGGGCTGGATCGGATTAATAGCAGTTTGTATAGGAAAAATTGTTTTGACATACGACGATGATCCCGGAACGAATTAAATTCGTATCTCGAGGTACCATAATATATATATCGGCACTATTTTTGTGCACATCGGCACTATTTTTGTGCATATCGGCACTATTTTTGTGCATCACGCAAAACAGTAGCTCTCAATCTGCTTAGTGCAAAGCGGTGTGGTAAGAGGATACCCTATCCTTACAGACACACCGGGTGGAGGTGGGTAATAGTAATATATATAATTGTCTAACTGTGTGTATGTTATATGTCTGTATGTATGTCTGTCTGTACGGGTCAATCCCTCAACCATCCTCAGCGTATACAGAGTCGCTATATACAGAAAAATAGTCCTTAATATATCAGGGTACAAGCATTAAAATTCTGTGTGCTCTTAAGTTTTTATGGAACTGAGCCATATATTCAAAATAGAATAGAATATTTGGTAGTGAGACTGCATTTAAATTTGTTGATTATTGAAGATATGTGAAAGTAGCCCTTAATATGTATCGAATACCTTCGAGATATCGTATACTTTCGTTTGAAATATGTTTGCTGTCCGTAATGTATGAAAAGTAAAAAAAAAAAAAAAAATGTTGGTTTTCAATGATTGTTTAAACTATATAATATAATATATAATTGGACATTTTCGAAATAGTAAAATAGTCCTATTTGACCGGCAACTAATGTAGATTCATCTATTATCTATAACACGTTTCATGTCTCTGTCAATAGAAGGTAGTTAATCGTAAACTTATATATTTTATAAATAATGGTCAAACGAAATCCATTGTGACAGCTAGGTGTTGCTAGGTGTTGCCAGGTGTATAAATAATTCAATTTAAATATTTAATCATATTTAATACATATCTAAAATCTCGAAACGGGTATTTTAATGATAATATTATTTAATTAATTTCAAAATAATATTAGAGATATTTAATAATGCATAATAAATGAAAATTCTCAAAAAAGTATTTATCGGAAGACTCGCTTTTTAAATATTGTGATGAGTGTTGTCATCATATGAAAACCGCGTTATATTATTTTATTAATAATTTTAATAAAATTTCAAACTTCTTTCGAATGAAAAACAAACAACTTATTATCTTCGTATTAAAAACAAATCAGAGCATTTCAAAATATTAAATAATTTCAATATATTTTTAGGTGTATTTAATTTGATAATGCATAACAATTTCCACATTTTTATACTTCATTTTTAAAATAAAAAAAATTCTTTAAAACTTTAAAGCAACAATGAAATCAAAACTCAAAGATAAACGTCCTATTAAAAAACCAGGCAGAACATAAAAAAACATTAACAAATTGAAAATTTCAATTAAAATTACCCTAGTTGTATTATATTCTTTCATCATTGTCTATTTTAACCGTGGTAAAAATTATTTTTATGAATAATAATTAATACAGGGTGGACTTGAACTGACCGAGAATATTATAGGGGGTGGTGGGTTTCCCAAAAATAAGTGAAAAATTTATAAATAGTGCCTTTGGAATCGAGTTTGGGCCACCATCTTGGAATCAGCTGTTTCTGTGATTTACTCAGTAGTGACTTGTCACGTGTGTTTTGAGTAATAATAATAAAAAAAATAAAAATAGTTCTGTTTATATCATAATCACCTTAAAACAATTATGATTTTACAGGAAATTCAGTTCACTCTGTCATTATTTATTATGCATAAGGTTGAAATGAACCCAAATTAAATATAAAATAAATGGGGCCTTTCAAAGTAGAATGAAATTTGAGTTGAAATAATTATTGGCAGTGCTTTTAATATTCAATAATCTGATATTTAATATTCACATGCCTAGAACCGTTTATGAATATTCTCGGAATGATTTCATCCTAAATCAATGCAATAGTAAAGCAAATCATCAATTTCCTTCCCGAATCCAATATTTTTTTTTTTGCAAAAATATTATCCCATAAGATTCTGAAAGTAGGTCACACTTTTATAGTCTTAAGTCTGTTGCGTCATTGCAAATATACACATTCACCAGTGAAAATTATAATATTAATATATTTATATAAACGAAGAAAAAAATGTGTACCTACACGAGAAAAAAATGATAATTTTCATAATGGGAAAATTATGTAAAATCCGAACATGAATAATTTAAATGTTGTAAAAGTAAAATTCTCCCCGTGGCTGTTGTACTGAAAATTGAGAGTTTTTAATGCTTTACCGAAAAAATTCAATTTGGCCTTTAATAAAATAATATACTCGAGATAGAGTTATTGTTTAGTCTTTTTTTCAATTTGTAAAACACGGAATGACTGCGTATAATAAGAATAAAATAAATGGAGTGTAAAAGTGCCCACGTTTGTGGAAATATATTCGGCTTAACTCACCCATAGTTAAGTTGAGATTTTGCCTGTCTCGTGTTGCTACTCACTGAAAATCTTTTTTTTTTCAGCTACTCAACTACTACTGTATAACTGTAAAATATATATATATATATTATATATATATATGGTAGAAAGAGTATATATATATATATATATATATATATATATATATATATATATATATATATATATATATATAGACTTAAGGTTTTATGGGGCAATGAACCGCTTATTCAGATTACTTCGGACAGGATGTGAATACGAGCAAATGCCATACAAGTCGTTGAATAAAATATAATTGAAGGGCTGGCTGGAATAAGGGCGTACCTATACTAAAATTGTCAGATTATTTTCATTTATATGATGAGCTATTTATCTTTAGTAATAGGTAAATGCCCATAGCATGATATCTCAATAATAAGAGGATTGTTAAATTTATGGAAAAAGGGCGTATTTCGTTATTTGTCCTAATTCCACACTTTTCACTCTATTTCGGGAATTCATTCAGCAGCACTTGCAGAAATATTTGGTATATTAAATATACTGAGAATTAGATTTATGAAAAATAGATTGAGAAAGTTAGTAATTTTGAGTGCCGCAACAGACTGGACCAACTCCGAAAAGGATTAGTTAGTCGTTATATATATTTTTTTGAAATATAGTTTATGACTAGAGCTCGGATAAATGGGTGCACTGATGTGCCTTGGTGTACTGGAAACTGCGTGGATTATTTTTTTATTAGATTTGAAATTATAATATTGACAATCTATAATATTAATAAAATAATTAATTAATATCTTTAAAATTTGCCCATTATCAATAAAACAATACAATTTAGGTGTGTGTCAATATCCGAGAATTTAAATAGATACAAGTTACCAATTTAATAAAAATATAACCTACTCAGTGTCCAGTGCTCCAAGGAACTTCAGTGCAATCCAATTAGCCGAGGTCTGTTTATGACGAATTCTGTCAAACCTAAATATTTGATTATCAAAATCTTTTTTTTTGTATTATAAATTTATGATTCTCAAGAAGAATGTACGCTTTTTTCTTCAACTCTATTAGATTCGAATTGGATTTGGAATATTTTGATTCTCATTATTACTATTCTGTTTGTTACTATGATCAACATGTGTTCAATAGAAATATACTAAAATAAATATGTGTTGTTTGTTATAAACCTGATGTATATTTCCCTGGCGACTTTCACCGAGTATCATATTGTTATTAAAAAGTAACTCGACTGTGTGTTATAGTTATGGTATTTGTCCCAACTGGGCAAATTCAGCGAAGGTTATATCGAATTAATAATAAATAGCTGAGAGGCAGTTTGCTTGTTAAATTCAACCTCGTTTTTTGTGAATGAATTGCTAATTAGCGGGAAAGCTTTCGAAATGGGATTTCACAAGCGACAACCATTCTCCTCTATTTTTATCGACTTGCTTGAATCTGTAATCTAATACCATGGCTATTCTTTTGGATAATGGCGGAAAAGTGTCGATTGCTCTCCATTAACGATATTGAATATTTAACAATTTGTCTCACATTTACTAATATCAATATATTTTTTTGTCTTGTGTGCCCCGTTGACATAATAAAACATTAACGGATTCGGACCGCCTTTTTTAATATAGAATAAGTCGGTTAAAAATATGATTTTGTTAAGTATTGCATTTAAATGCTTAATTCAAATAACAAAAATTAATTCTTATAATACTTAATTATAATGTATTCTACATGATATGAAATAATAAAATCTCTTCATTGTGCCTCGACACAATATTCATTGTTTTCATTTCAGTTACTTTTTTGTATTGGCTTTGTGAAAATTCTTCTCGCTGTGTTAAATTTAATTTCAAGTACATTTGCATTGATTCGTTATTAAATACTCCGAAATGCCATCATATAGATTTTTCCGCATCCCTTTGTTGAAACGCTTTTATTTACACAAAATCTTTGTCCAATGAGGGTTTCTGTTCTAATTTAAAATGTTCCGTATTAGAACTTTTTTGATACTCATTTATGTAGTTAATGGATAATATAAGGGCAATAGCCATAATTGTTGGGTGCGAATTAATGTTCTATTAAAACACCCGCATCATTTCAATTACAACCAATTATCTTCTATAAAATAAATCCCTTTGATACTTAAATGAGTCCTCCATAAGACAATGCAATTTTTTGTATAAATTAAATAACTGTGATTTAATATTAAAAGTTGTAATTATTTGACAATGATCTTTCTAATATAGGGTTTGATTATACAACGTGTGATGGTACAATATAAATCTTTTTATTAATTTAAAAAACCCATATCAAGTAGAGATGATTAGGATAAACCAGAAAATAATATTGGTTCTCCGTTATGAAATAACTCATTTTTTAAATACAAAGAATAAACTTTATAGAATAATTTAAGGTCATTGTTATCTGTGAAAGTTCTCTAGCATTCTATAAATTTTGCAATTTTCGAAATAAATGCAGATATGAAGGTGCGAAATCTGGACTGTAAGTAGGATGTGACATTACTCCCCAATCAAATTTCAATCTTCTTCCTCGAAGCATATTTGGTTTTATTTACATAAATCTTCTTAATGTTAACTAAAAATCATATGTGCACGTTTGCATTGACAACGCAGAATTATAAAACTTTGATAGATTGCTTAATTTTTATTCGGATCTCAATGATAACTATCAGAATATATAACATATCTATGTTAACTGTTTTTGTATTAATCTGATTTTCCTTTAAATAATGAGTCATAAAAATAAATTGGGTATAAAGGAATGTTCCTACTCAACTCAATCTAGATTTATATTTATTCGCCATAAGTAAATATTGAGACAATTATTTAAATCGGAAAAGTCTCTGAATAATTTACAAAACCATGAACAGATTATTACCTGATTTTTATATTGCTATAACCAGCGTAATAGCTCAGGGGGTAAGAAGCTGTGGTCATGGGTTCAAATCCCACTCAAGTCAAGAATTTTTAAATTGATTTGATCGGTTATTACAACTGGGAGATAGGAAATAATATTAATAAAATCGCGATCGATCGTCTCAATTCAGGTTTACTCTGATTTCCTGGATGAAAAGCTCCTCGGGGCGTAAAATAACTAAATAAATTGCTTAAATACTCACATGTATCAATTTTTCATATTCATAATATAAATGTTAGTTTAATTAATGCATTTCTGGATTAAGGTTGCGTTATTGAATTTCATGTTACAAAGACTAATTGGAAGCAGTTCCAGTTTCGCATTTTCTCTCGCGACATACACAGATATATATGGTGGACAGACTAGACTAGAACAGAACAGGTTAATTAATGTTTACGCTGCTCCTCTTTGTTGCAGGTAAATGCCAAAGGTTCCATCCACCACTACTTGTTCTCGTATCAAGTCAATACACATGTCTCCAACTAGATATTGTCTTGTTTAACAACATCATCTTCAAACTATCGCATTGTTTTCGTTTTAATCTATTTTTTTGTAAATAATGTCGATGTTGGTTAGAGGTTATCTGCTGGTGGTAGTATTTCGAGATATTATGTTGCATTTGACGAATTATAAGAATTTTATAATAACAACACATTGGACATTCAACCGTACATTTCAATTATTTGTTATAACATATGCAAACGGTCGTATTTTATTCCGAATTCTTTGTTTCTTTATGATTATTAATACTAAAAATATAGGAAGAAAACAGGAAAAATGAATACCAACAAATACGTAAAAAAAAGATTAATACAAAGAACAATATATAAAATGCATGATAAAAACAATGTATAAATCAGAGTGCCATAATATGCCGGACTAACCATGAATGCGTCACGTTATATTTTTTTATTATATTCTTAGTGTAATAAACTTCGGCCAAGACGGTAAAAAAACAGTTTTTCAATTGCTTAAAATTATTAATTAATTGTAGAACAACCTTATAACTTAACTATTTTTTTGTTTGTTTGTCCCATTAATATAATATTTGATATATGATAACTGTGCAAATATCAAAACAATATTATAAAGGAAATCGTTGCAGAGCTCGAATACGTGAAAGGACTTCATTATATCCACTTGGACTACATCTGGTAATAAGCTAAAATTTCATATAATATTCTTAATTAATTGAATAACAATCTACCCTACTGAAAAGGTACATCGATATATTTAACTATTGGTTGAAAACCCTAATTAACCAGATGTACATATGGAGATAACCTTGTTCTATATTCATATCAATGATATTTGAATGTAATTTTCATTCACCTTCGATTTTATTTATACAGGCGCTCTTTAGAGGAAAGCCATCTGCTTTTTCTCTTAATACATTTTCGAGTGTATATTTTTATTGCGGATACTGTAACATTTTAATCCAATTATTCTCCGTAGTGTAGGGTAGCGTCTCTTTCTTTAATTTATACCCACTGTTGTAATTAGTTGAAGAGTGCAGAATTGCAAATTCGTACATAAGAATATTTCTTGATACAAACGGAATAGAAGTCACGTGGAGTAAATGCGATGCACATTTCCCTAGAATTAATTCATTTGTAAGCAAGTTTAAGAATCTGTCTCTGGAGAAAGCAGAGAGACATCCAACAGTACAACGTCTACTGTGGTCGAGTTAAGAATTCTATTGTGGTACAATTCTCGGTGATTTGCTTCCTTCTGCATGAATAATCGTGTAATAAAATATTGCTATGGTCACATCTAAGAGATTAAAACAAACATAATCTTAGATAGGGTAGTTGCATTATTTTATATATTACAATTGATATATTTTTGGACGAATAAACCACAACATCACAATACGATGGGGATCCAAAGTATCATAATGATACTCCAATATTACAACAAATGATTACAATTTGAAAAAAAAACAAGAAAGACTTATATAATTGCGAAGTTGAATAAAAGCAAAATAAGGCGCCTGATTACAAATACGTTAAATTATTATGTTAATGGTTTAAATACGTTAAATTATTATATCGATCAGAATGACTCTTTTATTAACCTATGTAAGTAAATAGATCAACAAAAGGTTAAATTCACATACAATACACTATTAAAAAACCCTAAGTTATACATGTATACATAAATAAAAATCTTTATAAGAAGAATTATAATAAGTAGACACAGGTAAAACAATTAATTCAAGACGTCAACATGATATTAGTAGAAATTGCATACTATTTATTTTGTAATATTGAAACTAACAAATGCAAAAAGAAGGGAACTCAAGTAAAAAAAATATATTTGATTGTTTTTACGATTGGAAGATTGAGAATAATTTTAATAAAAGCCCCATCGATCTTCGTGGCCCAGGTTTAATTTGATTTCCTGGATTGTAAGGTAAATACTCAGGCGATTATAATAATATTAATAGTTAATATCACCGACAGACAAAGAATATTATATTAACTTGTATTTATTTATGGACTGAAAGGGAAGATAATATATAAGTTGACTACATTAAAAGTACCTCTAAAAGTGTATATAATTGAACCAATTAGAAAAATGCATTAAAAATACCAATTGAATTTTAAGTTACGATATAATTTTTACCTAGTTATGTAATTGAAGATTCAAGCCTTTGGTTGGTTTATATATTCTAAATTGGTTAA
Organism: Agraylea sexmaculata; assembly: GCA_022606485.1. Lineage (NCBI taxonomy): Eukaryota > Metazoa > Arthropoda > Insecta > Trichoptera > Hydroptilidae > Agraylea > Agraylea sexmaculata. Next base: position 8,132 of record JAGTTH010002980.1, on the reverse strand, counting down.
AATTTTCAATAATTACGTGAAAATCATTATTAATGCTACACGAGCATATTATTTTAATGAACTAATACATCTCCGTTGTAAAATGTAGAAACACTCATTTCTTCACTCTTTACAATAAACACCGTTGTTGTTTCTTGTTTGTCTGTAACTTTGTCATACATACGTACAAGTAACTACGGGTATACAATTTCAGGAACACTTGTTTGTTTTACTTTCATTTGCATCTACTTGCTTACAAATGTGTCCTCATTTAGAACAAGGCTAATTTGAATTACCAAAGCGACTATGTAAATTGTATCAGCGATTTTAAATTAGGATTCGTTAAGGGTTTTTTTGACAGATTCTTTTGTGGAGTATAATTTTACAGTTTACAGTTTGATGTAATTTAGCATGAAATTGTGTGTAGCGCTTTATTATTGAAAATCATGTAAATTCTGCTGTATATAAATACAATTCCATCAAGATATTAATTATTTAAAAAGTTAATAATTTCATCAATCACTGTTTTAAAATTCAGTGCTCTAAAGTTCGGGTGATTGATCAAATCATTAATTTATTAATATTAAACTTTTAGTAATAATTTTTTTCTTATACTTCATTATCAGATTCATCACAAATCAGATTATTTATACAGGGTGGATTTGCACTAATTGGGAATAATTATTTACATATAATAGACACAATACTTACCAGCGTAATAGCTCAGGGGATAAGATGCGTGGCTACAAATACTGTGGTCATGGGTCAAATCCCACTCAAGTCAAGTGTTTTTAAATTGATTTGATCAGTTATTACGACTGGGAGATCGGGAATAATATTAATAAAATCCCGATCTATCGTCTTGATGCAGGTTTACTCTGATTTCCTGGATCGTAAGGTAAAAACTGAGGCGATTATTAAGTCGGGTAGAGCCGCTCTGTCGGTGATATGTGTAATAGTTAATATATAATAGTAATAGTTAAGATCAATGACAAACATTGAATACGTTGTTGTGTCTAAAAAACCCTTTAAAAAAAGCTCCATCAGAGATGTAGGTTCTCTGGTATTCCAGACGACTGTTTTCTCTTAATAATATTATTATTTATAATATTATTTCGCTTTAATATAATGTGTAAAATCTCTGATTTCACATAGAGATAACATGAAATTAATATTAACCTAATATTTTTTCACTTATTCTTGCGATACTCTACCACCTCCTAAAATATTCTTAATTAGTCAAGTCCATCCTGTATACGTATCGAATAGAGTGCTTTTAAAGAATGTTTCTGTGGAATTATTTTGGTAAAAATTACCTCTATCGAATCGACAAATAATCCTTGTTTGACACCTTTGATGTATGTGGCGTCGCGACGCCTCTCGACATCAAGATCGATACTTCTTAGGAAGTAATAGCGACCATAATGGACAGTCTCAGCAGGCGTCGTAATGAGGCCAACAAGCCAACTTCCGCTTTGGTTCTTTTTTTTTGTATCGAAAATTGTGAAGTTCTTTGAAGGCTTCGTTTGAAAAGTAGTCGTAGCATAACCACCCTCTTCATTGGCGGCCTCAATCTATCAAGAGTGGGATCGATGCTGACTCAAATATTTACATACATCCTTAACAGTTCACCTAAATCTTTTATTTACTATCATACACATTATTGCCTTCATTCAATACAATATTTGTTAAATTTGTATGTGTGTCCGTATTTATTTAGAATATAATGTATCAATCCAGTTTTAATAGAATCTCAGGCAGAGCTTAGATAATTACTTTAAAAATATGTAATACATATCACAGTTTAAACCTTTTATTTCAAACATTGACGATACGTCGCATCACGGCCATAATGTGCTTTTATAATGTCCAAAATTCAATTAAATCTTTTAATGTAAATTTACCCACTTTGGAGGAAAATAGTCCATAAATGTAACATAATATCGAGAGTTTTGAGATAATGGTGAACTATTAATATATGGTATATATTTGAATAATTTACAATGTGGTATAAGTCAATGACTTATTTTATCGTTCCAAATATAACACAATTATAAAAATACGTCTATTTTAGCTTCCAAAAACTAAAAATGTAAATTTGACCAAAGTTAATTTTTTTTCTCCCGAATTATTGATGATTCGACTAAGTGCGTTTTGGCAGTAGATAAAGTAATAAAAAACTTATACATATAAATACATCCCTAACTCAAAATATCACTTAGTTCATTTTAGAAGTATACCCTCGATATTAAAGCGAAAAATTTCCGAAAAAATTATATCTCGATATATCAATCATCTCAGGCTGGATTCGAACCCACCTCTTCTAGTATAGCCCCAGGAATCACAGGATCGGTTTAACTAATTTAATTTAATTTAATTTAAGTGGATATCGATGATTGATTTTTTAATTTAAAAAAATGACTTACTATTAATGCTTTGTCTTTATAAATCCTAAAATTTATGTATACTGAATATATTTTTTGAGAGGACAGGACTATCTTCATTCTATTCTATTCTTCGAACATTTGAGTTATTAAATGTGAGTAAAAAGTATAATTTATTGTCATGATGTCACTTTCTTCTTAATAGTAGTAATTAATTGGATTTATACAGAAAAATATTTACTAAGTAATTAGGTAATATATCAGCAATAATCTATATAAAAAAACAGATTTATTACGGAAAAACCGATGTCCATTGGTCACTTGGTAGAACAACTAGATCTGAAGTACTCATTGCTGTGGGGTGGCCTGGGAAACCACATCTACTATATTCACCCGTAAAGGCCATTGGCCTGGCCAACCCCTTATAAAGGGACTCCCTCCAATAGAAAAGGCCTCACAATTTTTTTAATTTATTTATTAAATATTTCAATATGCATAGTATTAAATTTAAAGGTGACAAAGATGAACAGTGTTATTATTATCGGGTCTTTTGATCCATTTTGAGCATGTAATGTTGGAAAAGCACCTAATACTATTAGCTTCATTGCTTTGTATGTCCTGTGATAATGTTGACCTGACAGCACAACTATTCTGTAGCGGCTCGTAGTCTATAGGCCTGGAGTTACGCCTCGTAGACCTCATATTATAACTACCCTTGCGTAGCCACAAGGAGTCGAGGATATCCAATCCATTATTCTATATAATCATTTTGACCTTTGATTTAGTCTCAAATCGATACCACATAGTATGTTATGTTTCTGTAAAGGTCACTGTAATGAATACTTAATAGAAACTATTATGTTACAACATGAGTATTAAACAACGTATGGCAACTTTCCCTATTAAATATATATGAACATCGTAGCTGACGGTAATAAAAAAATAATTTACGATCACATGATATTACGTAGTAATTTAAAATATTATCTTGAATATTGAATAGTCGCCTTTGGGGAATAAATGCATTGAGTATATAATCTGGACTTGGGTTACCGTCAATCGAAACGTCTCTAAGGTACCACTAATTCACCATATCGGATGACTGCCACCTGTAAATGCCAAATCGAACAAGGCTTTCATTATAGATATAGTGTCCTGAAATAGTTTACTTAGATATGCACCTGCTAACTATTACAGTTTCATAGTTGTAAACCTATAGAAAGGAATAACGTAGTTCTGTACTTGAAATCACATTATGCACTATTAGCCTTACCGCTAACCTACAAGCAGAATATTTCCATCCCAATCAGAGCCAAGTGTTCGTCTCTGGTTCCATTCACATATTGTTTTTACAAGCCAGATTAATTGTCGGTATTTACCTAGTTTGATTTTAATGCATAATTTTGTGATCTGTTAACTATTACAGTTACACAGGATAAACAACATGGTTTTTTGTTGATAGCCGATCGAATTATTATAATTTTTTTACTCATGCAGGATTTGAACCCATGACAATATCAAGTTCTAGGCAAGCGCTCTACTGAAAAATGATTTTTTTTTGACAAAAATAATATATTATATTAAGATGAATTAAAAACAAATCTAAAAAAATCATATATATGTATATTTTCCTGTTTTTAATCTATTCAAAGGCACCCAATAAATATTTGTAAATAATTGTAGCATCATGTGATTTTATTGAAATTTTATTAATATTTTTCTCGACCTCTCAATCAACAATCAATATAGCCGATTGTTTTTTTTTAAATTAAAACGGGATTTGAACTCATCATCATAATTTTGTAGCCATCTATTTATTCTCTGAGCACCTATTTTTTATTTACTACCAGAATTGGTTAAACCTCAATTGAGTGTTTTTACTCATATTGCAATATTAAGTTAATATTATGTTTGGGTGAACTTTTATTGCTGGTATTATACAACATATATTTTCCCAACAAAGACACATAAAATTCGATGTCTACCTGTATCGAATTTCAATACATATTTAAAAAGAGCACTGTGTTTATTTGGATTGAAACTCAACAATTGATATGTAAAATTCAATCGGATATTTGAATTCCTTCGAGCAATAAAGAAGGTCCTTGTACTACTTAAAGAATAACGGAACGACCGTAGCCACTTTTTCACAGCTTTCTTCATAAATCATTCAAACATGGCGCCTTCTCCTCTTCGTGTATATATTTTTTCACCGTCTATTGTTTCACTAAATCATCTTTGTTTTCTCAAACACATAGTCTTGTATTTATACCACCTTATTCATTTTACCAACCACGAACAGTGCTATTTTGTGTTGTTGGCTATAGAGTTTTTAAATAATTACTATCGCACTTTACAGTCGACGTTATGACAAAACTAGTTGAGATCGTTTAGTACGAAAATGTATTTTCACGTTACAAAATATAGATTAATGCTGTAATAATTTTTATGGATAAACGAAACGGCTTCTAACAATTTAATGACCCAACTGTACTATCCTATTTAATTAAATTCTACTTTGAATGCTGTTGTCAATAAAACAAGCATAAGAAAAAAGTGTAGATAGACTGATAATTGATAATTAGTAGAGTAAAATATTTTAAAGGTTAAAAAAAACAAGTACTATAATGAGAGAGATGTGCCATGGTTAAACGAATATCTCTCCCATTTGTTTTTATATCACTTCATTGCATTTTATAGTGAAAAAGATAGAGGAATATACAAAAATATAGGTATAATATATATAATTGTAAAAGTGTGTGTATGTTATATGTCTGTATTTTTGTATGTATGTTTGTCTGTATTTCTGTACGGGTCAATCCCTCAACCATCCTTAGAGTATATATATATATACATTTAAAATATAATATATACAGAGTCAATATATACAGAAAAATAGTCCTTAATATATCAGGGTACAAGAATTAAAATTCTGTCTGCTCTTAAGTCTTTATGGAACTGAGCCATATATTCAAAATAGAATAGAATATTTGGTAGTGAGACTGCATTTAAATTTGTTGATTATTGAAGATATGCGAAAATAGCCCTTAATATGTATAAGATCTGGTACAGCTTCGTCGCAAATTCGTTTGCCGCCCGTATGTTTACTATATGTATGAAACGTCAAAAAATGTTGCTTTTCATTCATTATTTAACCTTTTAAATGGGACTTTTTCGGAATAATAAAATAGTCCTATTTGACCGGCAACTAATGTAGATTCATCTATTATCTATAACACATTTCATGTCTCTGTCAATAGAAGGTATTTAATCGTAAACTGTTATATTTTATAAATAATATTCAAACGGAGTGACGCTTCACAGGCAGTATTACCAGGTGAAAAAATAATATTATTATTACAATTAATATATATCAAAAATTTCTTCTAATCAATAAAAAAACACTGTAAACCAAAAATTTAATATAACCGTCTTATAGAAAAAACAATCAGAAGATAAAAAACATTAACAAATTGAAAATTTCAATTAAAATTACCCTAGTAATACTATAATGTTTGTTAGACTTTGGCACATATCTCCCTATAGACATATTGTTGTTTATACAGTTGATCTCGAATAAATAATTTTAATAAGGATTTATATATTATTTTTTATCAAAAGTCATTAATTCTAACAATATATTCTGATATTTATAACAAGTCATTATTCAGGTTAATGAAGGTTGTTATAATTGTGTATTGAATTTCGGTATGTACGGTATTACAAAATTATTCCATACACGCGTGATATTCTGATTCTGAAAATATTTTATTTTTTATCGTAAAATCTGCTTGACGTCATTTCCGATCCAAGTGTCTTAGGATTGAATTTATTGAATAGATTTGATTTCAATGGTCAATATCATTCAGCATCACAGGAGCAATTGATTGAAGCCATCTTTCAGAAGGAGATGTGAAATATAGTGAGCTCGTCCATACGTCTGAAGCAGTAAATCATAGCAGCAGCCCCCTTTTTATGATGGCTCAGATTTAAGAGCTCAGCTAGAGTTATAGGATACTTTTCATATAGGGCTGTAAAACCTGAAATGAATGTGTATGTGTGTGTGTTTTCTTCTTTGACTCACAGCCACGATATCCTTTTACACGTCACGTAGTTTTACAGCCAGGCTCGTTGCATTCAACGCAACTGAAATTGTGTCCGTGAGTCGTTTCAGCGATTCTCAACATAGCTGATTTCAGCAAATTACACGCTCGATCAAACTCCAATCAATTTTAACTATTACATTGACATTTGGGTTTGTATTGAACTGCTCCACATCAAATGTGGCTTATAATATGATTCAATAAACCCATCGTTTCAGGACAATTTTTCAAAAATTTTATATATATATATATATATTTTATATGTATATATATATATATATATATATATATATTATATATATATATATATATATATATATATATATATATTTTTTTTTAATAAAAACCCAATCATTATTATAACATGATTGATTTTAAATCCTCAATATTGTATCTTTTTATTAAACATGGTTTAGAATTATATTCGAACAAAGCTGTATTCTATAGCTATTTTATAATAAATAATTAATTTTTTAACTTTAGAAGCTAACATTTCAATCTCTGTCTAGTTTATAATAAATGAATACTGTTTACGAGTATTTAAAAAAAATGTATATTGATTTGGGGGTTAAGCTTGTAAAATGTGGCAAAATGAGAATATTTTAAGAGAGATGAGATATTTAAACTTATTATAAAATAATCTAACTTCACAGTTTGGATATCGTTTAAGCTACAATTATTTATAATTGGGATTAATACTGCAGTTTATTATTACTAGTCAAAATTAATATGGTTTTCATTAATATGGTGAACCAATCTTCTAATCCAAAAAATGTCCTTTTAAATTATTCTCAATTATTAAATGTAACTATTTATTTAATAAATTTGTGGTTAATTTTTTTAGTTTATAACTGTAAAATGGTCGTTCCAATATTCCTGTATTGTGTCCATTAATGGGTAAAAAATGATGAATCTATTTTATTTTCGTATTTAAACAATGAAAAAATGCTGCTACTATCATATTTTTACTGTAATTGAAAAATCTTTATATAATACACTTTTGTCATTTTTTTTAAAAAATTATTGGAATAAACCAATTTTTACTAAAATTACTTTCTTCAGAAATATAAGATTGTATGATAATTTAAAAATATATATATATGTTCATCCCCAATTACACTCCATTCTCTTTTTTGCGCGCTAGATTGTTTTTAAGATAAAAGGGTACACAAAAAATATATTATTTTTAAAAAAATCTTTTTGTATATCATATTTATTAATTTGTTTTTTTTTTCATTTTCAGGTTTGTCTTTTGACATCAAAAGTATGCAGAATAAAACGGTATGACTTTCAAAGTAACATTGTCATAATATAATTTGGTTGAACTTCGCGCTGAAATTTTATTTATTGCCTTTGTCACTTCGACACATTGAATATTTTTTTAAAACAGCCTTTTCTCGAAGTCAGGTAATTTATATGAGAGGGCGAGGAACTATTTCTACTTTTTTTATCTCAAATTAAATTTTTCTCAATCTCGATATCTCGCTTCGGCGCCGACTTAATTTCCCGTTCGACTCCGTCAGCCAGATTTCTACCAACCGATTGTCCCAGAACCGTCTTCCTTTTATCCTGCTCGAGATCTTTTTAATAATTTATTGCAATCGCGATAAAGCTATATTTAATTATTATTATGATGATTCAGTGTAATAATGCACCCAATATCCTT
>JAGTTH010002977.1:0-40505 GCA_022606485.1 Agraylea sexmaculata | reverse complement strand
TATATATATATATATATATATATATTTATATATTATAGAAAAGTCTTATCCTGTATAAAATTATAAGTATTTATGGTACAGGAAATTTATATTTCCACACGGGTCACAAACATGGCCGATGATATTTCAGAGTAAAATCAGAAAGCATCGAATATAAGAGTGACATCAAAATGGGTTTAATTTAATATTACAAATTAAAATTAAAGCATCACAATATCATAGTCTCAGTATTCATCTTACAATTCAGGAAATCATATTAAACCTTGTTTGATTGGGATAATTGATTGGGATTTTAATAATAATATTCCCAATCTCCCAGCAATAAAAAATAACTCAAAATGAATCATAGAACTGTATTTTTTTTTGTTTCTTATGTTTCAGAGGTATCTTACCTAAAATAATAATTTAAAAAATTACAATATCTCCTCAGTATTAACCATACAATCCAGGAAATCTGATTTAACCTTAGATCAAGACGATCGATAGGGATTTTATTAATATTATTCCCGATCTCCCGTAATAACCGAGAAAATCATGTTTTTTTACAGTATTTGTAGCCACTCGCCTTTTCTTCTAAGCTATTAAACAAAATCAGCCTACAGCCTCATCTACTATCCAAATTTTTTTTAATAAAATGCAGCTTCTCGTACTGTACAAACAATGTAGAAGTCGAGCTTCAAGTTTGAGTATCTGTTCACTGACAGGCGGGTAAGTGGCGGCACACACATGCTTGTTGGTACACATTTCCAAGGTACATTTTGAATTTCACTAATCAGATAACATTCACACTTAATGTGTGCTATTTTTATTATTGGGATTCAAGGTGCACGTTTTAAATATTGTTTATGTGTACTACGCCTAACGCTTGGGATTCCTAGGCGTGCGTTGCCGTAAACGTACACCATAAAGATGCTTTTCTGTACTTTTGATCGATTTCTTGTTAGTTAATGTCTCGCCTAAGGCTTAAACAAGGCATTAACTAACTAAAAACCGATCATAAGTGTAGCTAAGTAACTCTTCTATCGTATTTACGGTGGCGTATGCTTGACAATCAATTACTTAACGCTTAGGTTTCCTTGGCGTACTTTGCCGTAACAACAACATAGCAGTCTTTATAGTGTATTTGATGAAAATAAATATGATAAAGCAATTCGTATGTTTTTATTTACTTTGAATTTGCTATTAATATTATGCTACAATTCCAAGTGTATCGAATCACAGTGAACACAGCTTTGTTTCAACTCTCCTGAGGGGATATCAAAAGCAGGCTCTCTGAAATAGAGACCAGACGATAAACCGGCTTCCTGTGAGAAGTGCTTTATAAAGCAGGATATTTATATTTTATATATTGACAGCGGAAACAATAGAACGGTGCAATGGCGAGTGCGCAAACAAAGAATGACCTTCCACCTATCAAATGTCAATATATAGATATATATTTGTTCCGGAGTGATCAGATTACGTTCCTCTGTTACAGACAGTATTAGTAAAATAATATAATAAGCAAAGTTTGTAAAGACAAGCCAGACTTACTGCTGAACTATTGGCCGAGTACTCGTAACTCGTTAGTGATCAAAACAAAAACTTCGCCGTCATATTCTTCAAAAGCGCTGATTACACCCGGAGATTTTACTACTGCTTTATGAGATTAAATCACATCCAAACACGCTTAAGTTTTCACAGAATCGGTGTTTGTTCCATCCCCTAATACATACATACATATTTAAGAATATAATTAATGTTGATATCGTAGAAGTAAATTACTACACACCGAATAAATACAAGGTGGTACAGAATACTTTTTTTATTTCGTAACTTATTAAAACAATAAGCACATATATTTTTTTTTTCATGAGAATTATATTGACCATTTATTATTTTTGATACACATCAAGGGAGATATGCAAGAACAGGAATGAATGGAGAAGGATTGTGAATTTATAAATATGAGTGCAGCAATAGACCGGGCCAACCCCGAAAGAGAGTTGTGCTTCACGGTGTATATATATATATATATATATATATATATATACCGTGAAGCACTACTCTCTTTCGGGGTTGGCCCGGTCTGTTGCTGCACTCAGATTTATAAATTCACAATCCTTCTCCATTCATTCCTGTTCTTGCATATCTCCCTTGCTTCCTCTAGGTTCATTATTCTATTCATACATCTTCTTTTATTCTTGGTGCTCCTAACTGCTTTCTTCTTAAGAGCAGCACCAACCACATCCATCCACGTCTTCTTCGGTCTTCCTTTTCCTTTTTTTACTATTGAGATATAATTTTAATGGTTAAATCTTACTGAATATAATTTCGTGTAAAAGTTCATTTGCAAAGGATTATTTTTCATCAAGTTTGGAATGCATTTAAAAAGTAGTGTAAGCAATCATAAAAAAGCGAGGAAGCAGTCTCTGTCGCCGCAGCAAAATGTAGAGAGAAAAGAAAAAGAAAGAAGTTGAAGAATGGTTGAAGTCACAAAGAATGCTCGGTTAGCGACTAACGAAGTCACCACGAACAAATCAACCCACCAATTATTATTATTATAGGACCGGTGGACATTTTAGAGACCCACCCTTAACTTTATCAACTTTGATCGCAGACACACTGAAATCGGCCTTTACAATTCTTTCAGGCGGCGCGGCGGGTTTTCGCTCGTTAGATGGAAATTTTAAGGTACCACTTTTTCACCCTCCAATTCGATGGGTTCCTCCCAATTAAACTCCAAATGAAATCCCTACCTTGAATTTTAAAACTGTCGCCAATTTCCATCGCAATATCAAACAATCTGCCACTGCAACAAAACAATACAAGTCGATGTTGAAAGTTCGACGCTCATTATAACTTTCGTTTAATTATTTTTAATCAACATCTATGAAAATTGTAGGTACGTGAAAAACTTTCAGATCGGTAACTTGATAATTCTGTGACTCGAATATAAATTATCTCAAATCTAATTTCATACTAAAAATATGTTAATAATTATTGAGTTTACAAATAATTTCTTCTTTAGTATTTTTTTTTAATAATAATTTTGATAAGTTTTCTGTTTTTTTTTTGTTATCTCACAGTATGAATTTGACTATTGCTGTAAACATTTCAGCAGGCCATGACTCAAACTGAAAACACCTTATCTTTTGATGTACTGTTGCCATTTTATCTTATCCAACAATTTTCAAGCAGTTTAATAAATTATTATAAAATCAATTAATCAAAAAAGATCTGGGACATTATATTTTTTTGCAAATTTTTAATAAAAAAATAAAAAAATCTTATTACTGAGATATTTAACTTGTCTCCAAATGAAGTTTGAAACTCGTCGATTATTGGGTGGTAAACCATAACCCACCGAAATGTTTACACTAGACAATTTAGAAAAACTCACAATAATCTGCTAATTCTTCCTTTAAAATATTTTGAGAAGTTGCTTTAGCAGTGGGAATGTATTTCCACTAGAGAAAGTATATGTTTATGAGTATATTTATGTTGTATATTTCTTGTGTTCTTTAATAAAGCTTAAAATATTTATTAAATATTCTTACGGCTCGCGCTTTATTTTTCATGCATACGGAAAATATACTTTCACTTTAATTATATAAAACTAACAAAAACTATTAGTAAGTAATAGTAACCAGAATACTTACCATTGAAATTCTGCAACCTTAATTTTTACATCATCTGGACATAATTGTATACCCTAGATACTTACATAAATCGATTTACAGACAGGTTAAAATATTTTTCATTAGATTTCAAAAGCACTCAGTTTCATTCTTTCAGGTTTCTTGCTACAATATTTTAGTACTAGAGTACTAGAAGTAGTTAAATTGAAGTATCGTTCTCGGTTTACTATACCAAAAATGCTACAATTTATTTCATAATAACTGATTGTAAAATATATAATATGTGAGCTATTTAATAAATGTGATGGAAAACTCGTGAAAGATTATTTAAAAAAATTCAAGTTTAGTACATATGAATTTTTATTTCAGTTGTTAACACAAGAACATAAAATATCTTCAATACATAATTTTCACATACATATCATCCTTTTTACAAATATATTATTCACAGTGTTATCCTGAAATATTTCACACTATATTTTGTAGGTGCTATTAAAATGTACTCGACTAAACAATAAAAGCCCGCCGTCTTGAAATGGTCGTCTGATTTATTACATTTATTTTATGTTTTTTTTTACAATCTCAAAACAAAACAGTAAAATATTAAAGTCTTAGTTCGTCAACATCATATTTACCATTTTCGCTTCGATATTTCGCCACAATCACTGACACGGCAATATACATCATTAGAATATTTATATACTTTATTACTATTACAATTATTTACAATAAAAATATCCTGTTAAGTAGACCAAATATCACAGCGATTAATAGAATAACATTCTTTCATAATTTTTGTTGTTGTTCGTTCGGCGTTCTTGTATAATATTTCACACCCACATAAATATTTATATATATATATACACATTTTACTATTTTAAAAATGAAACATCTATAATAGAAAAATTCAAGTTGATTATGTGAATTTATTTACAAAATTAACGTGAAACAATGTGTTAGTTATAATTAATCAATGCTACGATTCTGAGAAACACATTTCTCATATCGCTTCACTTTCAGAGGATCGGCCTGAGAAAATTATACGAAAAATCACTGGGTTATTAACACAAAAACGTATCTACAAATTTACAGCTTACAAGAAGAATGTTTATTAATTTATTTTAGTGCAAACCAATGAGGTTATATATATATATATATATATATATATATATATATATATATATATATATATATATATATATATATATATATAAATATATATATATATATATAGAGAAGTGTCATTGATCCATGAGAGACAAAGATGCATTTACTGCTTTTACCGCTCGTACTATTTATCTGTAAATTTTCGATATTTCTAATGACATTACAGCGTCTTTCACTTAATATGGTAAAGTTCGTCATTAAAATTCTCTTTATTTATTCAAGGACAAATAAAATTTCACTATGTAAACAATTTACATTGTTATTTCTCTCGAGTGTTAGATTTTAAGTAGCTAGATTACAGTGTTTCAAGTGGCCACAGCCCACGTATTTGTGAAGTATATGTATAATATGCGCATGTATAATTAACACGTTGTTGTGTCTAAAAAACAATAATGCATAATACTTCTATAGACATATTAGTTTGGCATTTGATGTATATACAGTGGTACCTCGACATACGAATGCCCTGACATACGACGAAAATTTGATATACGATTTTTTTTGCGCAATAATTTAATAGATCAGGAAGGTCACTACTATAATTTCGCGCCAGAATTGTGTATATATGTAAAAATTAATTAATAATCATTAAATATTTATTTTCTGCGTTATTACTACTTTATTTATTTTAACCTCACTGACTTTTTGAGGTGCTGGAACAGATTAATGGCAGTTTGTATGGGAAAAATTGCTTTGAGATACGATTGTTTTGACGTACGTCGATGATCCCGGAACGAATTAAATTCATATCTCGAGGTACCACTGTATTGTGATTTTTTGAAGATTCATTTATGTGTTGATAACCCATTGAAATACAAGTATGCATTACGTATATTTTTAATTAGCTATGAAATGAATTTAGGGCTTTATAATTTAAGCTCATCAGTGTAATGTTCAAAGGACGATCCGTCGAGTGTGTTGAAAACAGTAAAAAGCTTACAAAATGCTGAATAATTATACATACATACATAAGGTTGAAATAACCACGAGTGGATCGCAGTGCCCTGTAATAATGAATGTGATTGACGATGTTATTAAGTTGTTATAGTTGTTCCTCAGTATCGCAATATGGCGTAGGCAGCCATGACACCAACTATGGAGATCAGCTCGTGTAACTTGCTCGATGCTCTACCACTGCCACTTCCTGTAATAAATCCAAAACCAGATTATCTATCGTATAAATCATTTGTATATTTAGCAAAGTGGAATCGACCAATGGCCGGAAAGGCAATTCCGATACTCCACATATACACACTATATGTCTTCAAATAAATCATACTGGCTGAAAAATAATCACAAGGGGAAAACCATTCAAATAAACTACATATATATATATATATATATATATATATATATATATATATATATATATATATATATATATATATATATATATATATATATATATATATATCCTATATTTATATATATATATATATTATCCTGTTACTTCAGACATTGGACGATCTTCAATTCTTTATTATATATATATATATATATATATATATATATATATATATATATATATATTTATATATATATATATATATATATATATATATATATATATATATATTATCCTGTTACTTCAGACATTGGACGATCTTCAATTCTTTCTTGAAATATGTACCTCGACATACGAATGTTTTGAGATACGACGAATAATATTCGAGAATTTCTACCTCGACATACGACGAAAATTTGAGCTACGATTTAACTATTTTAGCTACGAAGGTCACTACTAGAATTTCGCGCCAGAATTTCGTATGTGTAAAAATCTATAAATATATATTATGTGCGTTATGACTAGTTTATTTATTTTAACCTCAAATTATCCATTGCGGATTTTACAAAATGTACATAAACATTTTTTTTATTCAAAAACACGTGGTACGTTAAGAAAACCATTTTTTTTTGCTAGGACTTTTTGACTACATACAATCTCATTATCATGTATTTTGGTTAACAAAAAATAATATTAACGTATATTAATAAGTGTAAAGTGCATTGCAAAGGGGGGTCGCTTTCCCCCCTCCCGCCGATTGATAAATAAAAAAAATTTTTATAAAAAAATGGGAAAATGTAATATTTTGGACCCACACATCTTGCAAAGAAAGCCGACGATATAAAGGGTATACTTGAAATAAAACTGTGAATATTTTTAAAAGGTGATGAAAACACTCATGAGCGTTTATATTCAATAAAAAATGAATTAAATCATTCGACAGCATATTTCCAAAATCTATCACACGAAATTATGTATATTCTTGCTATTGAATGATTGGTTTTTCTAATATGCATTTTTACATTAAATGGTAATCGAAATGATATATTCATAATATATACATATATATATATTTTTTCAAATAAAATAACACGCAGAACATTTCTATGTGATAAAAAATAATTGAAAACCACCATGTTTGATAAAAAAATGATACACAAAAAATACATACAAATAAAAACACACTTTATATAAAAGCAATCACAAATAAACTGGTTATTTTTATTAGTATTTTATTTACCTTGTCCGTGTACTTCTAAAGCCTTATCCTCAGCAGCTGTGAGTTGAGCTGTCGGCATTACTCCTTTTAATAATTACAATTTGAAGAATCATAGAGTATAGCAGCGTGCAAAGTAAAGGTTACAATTATTTTATTTTTGTATATAAATTTGTATTGTGTGTATTTAATTTTCTTCTGTATAAATATCTAGTTTGATATAATCAAGTTTGTTTGCCCAGACTGCCACATTGTAAATAGGTTTAAGAAACGTTGAACTAGTTTGATTCGGACTAACAAATTAAATTATGTTATATGTATTTAGGATCAGACAATTATCTGTTAGGAATTAAACTGTATTTAAATACACACAACCACTCGGTCCATTTGGGTGGTAAACATTTCCCATTTCATCAATTATCTACAACAACTTCAACTGTTTGCATTGTATTTGTACGAATATGGACGCTTTTTAAAAAATAATATTTAATAGAGGCACGCTTTCTCTCTCTCAAAAAAATATATTCCAAAACTGAAAATTCACCGGCTAGGTAATTTGATCGAATCAGTTTTTAGTATGAATATATATATATATATTTATGTTTTTTTTCATATCAAAACTCACAAGCCGATTCGATTCGTCGTGTTTTTTTTGTCCAACGACGAATATTGAAAATTGTTGATTTTTCCTTAAAATAATATTACATACAACAACATTTCCCTCATTTCTAAATATGTTTAAAAAATCTATTGAAAAAACCATCGTATAAATAAATAAATAAATCATATAAATAAATAAACAAATAATCGTTTAATCATATAAATAAATAAACAAATAATCGTACTGATGTAGGTAAATGACTAAATATTATTTTTATATTTCTTTAAATATGTATATTGTTAAATACATACTCATTTCTATAAATATGCATTTTTTATTTTTTTAAATTGCCTTAAGTAAATAATTAATCGAGAGAGTATTAAAACCTTCCTTTTGATTTTTATAAATTAATCAATAAATTTACAGAACAGTTCTATCCGACTTTACAGTCCCGTAAGTATTCATTTTACAATCCAGATAATCAGAGTAAGTCAAATTTCACTAACCCTCATAGCATATAACCATAGCTAGCAATAACCGGTTTCAATTGTAACCAAATTTATTATTTATTTAAAAAAAATTACGGCTTATTAATAAGTTTATACAAAATGTGAAAATAAGCTGTTATTATATTGATTCAATTAATTAATCAATTTAGGTACGTGTAAAAACGGATTAACACGATACCAAGAAGATGAGTTTAACTGAAGCTAATTACTAATTGTCTCACTCAGACTCATCTACTTGGTCCACTATCTTCATATCTATACATTCAATTCTATGTATGACCTGCTAATTTATCGGTGAAATAAGTTAGCATCAGTTTACAATTGAAACTGGTTATTACAGTTCCACCTCTTAGTTATGCATATCACCAAATACAGTGTCCTTTTCAACAGACTGTCCATAAACGGTTAATATTTAATTATTTAATTTAAATTACCACGATCAAAATGCAACAACGAGGATGCGATGATTTATTTTATTAAATTATTAAACGAAATCTAATGAAGTAAGTTGTGGTGAATTAATTTATACGTACTCTCTCTACCGATGCAGAGTTAGCTTAAGTGTGTTTTGCAGTATTATTTGAAGCAATATAAATTATGATATGATTTGAAATACCTGGATAATAAATGGCTTGTTTGCGGGCAGTATAGTTGGCTTGAGGAACCCTCATCTCGCAGACAAACTCTTCAGGATCAGATAGCTCTTCATCCTTAACCACTACACTTCCTATTACATCAAATAGTCCTTCTGCTCCAGGAACCACTTCAGTTTTGACGTCCTTTATCACTTTTCTAAAATTGTAAAAAAAAACAAGTCATATCAAATGATAAATAATCGGCGAAATGAACGATAACAACTAACAAAGTTCCTTTTCGATAAATACAACCTACTTTTCATACAAACTAACTATCGCGTGTTTCACAAAATACAAATATTTTACGCGATGTGATAAATAAATAGATTGCTCATTTTATTTATACGCGATACTTTAACTGTTTTAACTCGTAAATTAATAAATTGATGAATTAATTCCTATTCAAATCCTATTCGGTTGGAAATAATTGAAAGTCTACAACCGCCCATTAGCGACATGCGACTAAATTGTAAATTAATTTTCCAAAAACACGACAATATTTTTTCAAACTGTGTCAAGCGTATTTGTTGTATAAAGTCTGTCGATTTTATTTAAAATATTTCATATATACTCTTTGCTGTAATACAATAAAGTAATACCTTTAGATATGTTTAAAGTTAGAAATTTATTGTTTAAAAATAAGAAACAAATTGTAATGAGTCATTCTGGACTACAAATTCAAATCGGTTTTAGTTATGTAGAAGTTAAAACAGTGTAAAACTTACAAATATTTCATATTATTAAATATTTTTTGATACATTATTATACCTAAAATAATAATACAAGTAGAATGTTATTTTTTTCATTTGTTTGAGTCATCATTATTTTTTTTATATATGCTGTTAAATATTTTTAAAACGCAATTTATGGCGTAGCTATATAAATAAATTATACCTTGACTTTAATAAATATGCCAGATCAAATCTTGTTTTTTTAAAGCGTACCAGATCTTCGCTGATAATAATTAATATTGATGGACTTCTGTTTGCCTATACTAAGGCGCAACGGTTGATTTTATTTATTTAAATTTAAACCAAACTATTATATTAAAATTAGTAAATTAGCTTTAAACATAGTGGCATTGAATCCTGCTTGATTTGAAAAAAAAATATTCGTTTGACCTAAAATTTACGCAAGATGCAATTTCGATTATGAATGTATTATTATGAAAATTTCTAAACTTCATTAAGATAGATTCATTAAGAACATCCACTATTTAAAAATATAGCTGGATTTTTATAAATTTAAATATCAATTTTTCTAACTTGATCAATCATCTCGATACTGAAAGGGTTAAATATTATAATCCCAGTATTATTATATGTAAACGTTATTTAGGATATGGTTTGTACTCTGGTATAGTTTGACTAAACGAAAAACGGCTTTAAAATATATTTTCAATCAATCACTACTTTTAATTTAAAAAAAAGTTAATAAGTAACTATCTGGTTATATTTTGATTATATTTTATATAAAATTTTATTACTCAATAAATCTTGCGATGAATGTTAAACTGTACGTGCATGGGCTACGATCAATTTTAAGTACCATACATAGTATTTATTATATCCCTCCATTGTTTAGTTTAATGTCCAGCATATAATGATAGTTGACAGGACATTCTTATTGGAAATTGATGAATATTTAATCCACCAGATAGATGTGGCCAGTTTGTCGAAGTTTCGGTGTATCGCCGGGTTCTTCCCTCGGGCTTGAATAATTGAACAAATCCAGTATATAATGGGGTACAATTAGTGGGTATAGAAGCACATTATATATTTAGCAGCCGCCCGCCAGTTTTACTCCCCGGTATGTAAATAACACTTATTGAAAGCCTTTTCTATTATGTATTTGTTCTATCGAACCGGCATAGTATGGGCGAGCCTCACGCGACATTTTCAACATTCACAACCTTTAACCGAAATTTCCCTCGCCTCGCATCAAAATATTATATTACAAACAGCCTTTGCTCGTTTTCACTTTCTTTTAAATATTTTTTTCCCCCAAGCGTACTATTTTTCAAGACGTGTATCGAAACCACATAACCCATCCGCAAAATGTCGGAAAACAATTCCACGTAAATATCATTCGTTTCGAATTTCAACATACCATAAATAATTCTATAAGAGATAAAATTGTACGGCGAATTTTAATTTTATTTTTATTTTTGCGTGAGTGGAGATTATTTGAGAAGATTACGAAAATACAAAAGAATTTATACGTGTGGATGTTTCAGTGAAATCATTACCTGGACCATCCTATTTTATATGCCCGAAAAAAATATACTTTCACTGCAGATCAATAAATTTTGACCTAGAATTTTTTTTTGTTAAATTAAAAATATACATAAGGATAAATATAGGATAAGAACTTAAAAGTCAAAAGTTATTACGACTGGCATCGGTAATATATAACCGCGATCGATCGTCCAGGTTTACTCTGATTTCCTGTATTGTAAGGTAAATACTGATTATTAAGTGGTGACCTGTGTAACTAGTAATAGTTAAGATCACCGACAGACAATTAATTAACACGTTGTTGTCTCT
Source organism: Agraylea sexmaculata (assembly GCA_022606485.1). Lineage (NCBI taxonomy): Eukaryota > Metazoa > Arthropoda > Insecta > Trichoptera > Hydroptilidae > Agraylea > Agraylea sexmaculata. The sequence goes on along the minus strand of JAGTTH010002977.1, from coordinate 28,926 downwards.
TAAAAACATCAAATTTGTAAACCCTAAAATAAAAACCCTCTAATAAACCCTATCAAAAAAAGTACTCGGGTCGTAAATAAATATATAAATAGTGTTTTTGGAGTTTGGGCCACCATCTTGTTATCAACTGTTTCTGTGAATTACTTAGTAGTGGCTGTCGAATGTATTGTATCTATCAAATATATACTTTAGGAATTAAATTATATATATTTTTAAATATTTTTTAGTACCTGTTCGTGTTGTGATAAAAAAAAGTTACCCACCATCGGATATATTGGCCAAGTTGAAGTTGAAACAAGTCCTAAGTTGTGGAAAATTGATAGCATCTCCCCTCGTTCAAAAATTACGTATCAAAAATAACAAAATTTCTTATTCCACTCAAACGAAAAAAAACGGCTTCCCCTTTCTTCGTTGGAAAAAAAAATACGCAACCTCATTGCGTATTTCTGCGCCCTCATTATTTTAGAAAGTGATTTCGCGTGAAATAAAATCAACGATAAATCGCATTAACAAAAAATAATACTCAACCCTCGACGTTTTATATTATTTAGTAGAATATATTCACTTCTCCATAGACATGGACACGAGTCCAATTAGCGAAACTATCTAAATCATATCCTACACGTTTATGCGAGTAATATATTTTAGTTTCGGCAAAACATGTGGCATTACGACATTATTAAATATGATTCTTAGTGGAAGCGTCGCCTGATTCTGACATTACGCGAACAAATATTGAAAATCTACCGACCTGTATAACAGTATTATCAACAATAAGCCCTCCTAATATATTTCATATAATACTTGACACTCTTTGTATTTTACCCCGACTTTAGAGCTTTTCATAACTTACTGTCCACCTTTATTTGGATCACTGAAACGCACGCCATCCCTTAGGTAATACATTTTTCGATTTAACAAAAACGACTCTTCATCATGACAAATTCATGAAACAGTGACATCGGATCGATTATCACAATACTTGAATATTCAGAATAATTTAATAATATCACGATTGGAAAATTGAGACATGATAATTATATATGAAGTGAAAAGCTTTTTATTATATGGCAACACTATCACCAAAACATATTATACAGCTAAAAAAACATTATTCTAACATAAATCAAACTTATTATTACAATATTATATATTTTTTATGTAATAAACTAGTAAATTAATTATTTTAATGATTATTTCTAACAGATAAAGGTATTTTTTAAGACTAACATGTTCCAACCTATACCAAACTTATCTTCTCCAGAATTATATTAGGTTATTTCACTTAAAATTCGTCTTTTGTTTTATGTATAATATTAAATGGCAACACTTACTTTGCTTTCAGACTGCTGGAGCCATAGTCTGTCGAAATGTTTACGCGTTTGAATGCATCACGTTGCATCAAGAATAAATATTATTACAAATTGAAAAAAAGCTTTAATAGCGTAAGTGTCAGTAAATTTGTATTTTGTATTTAAAAATGCTTATTTATTAATATTTTCCATAATTTTTTTTTTGTTTTCAAGAGTCTTTGAAGTTTAAATGAATACATTTTGACAGAATACACGTGGATTCAAATCATGCATCTTAATATTCGTAGCCTTGTGTTTTCAATGTAATTTGTTCACAATGCAATCACAGAATTAATGAAATAATTATACAAAGCACGTGTATCGTATTCATAATACCTTAAAGCACGTGTCGTATTCATAATAATTATTCAGAACATAATATAGAATTCTAACAATGTGGCTTCGCCTCGTGCAACATTTTACTCTCGTTCCTCGTTTGATTCGTCACATTTTACTATCGCCGTTATGCTAAAAGCAAAGTGGTGAACCGGCCTAAAGTTTGAAAATAATAAATTAACATGTGGCGAGAGTCGCTAACTTATATGTATTCGGAAACCTTTGATCCTCAAGAGAAAGTCACCGTAGAAAAGGGTTTCAGACATTACGATGTCCCAAACAACATTTATTATCATACCTGGACAAATAATCATAACTCTCTCTTGTCACATACAATTAACTACGCTAAGCACTGCTTTGTAATTAAATAAACACACAAACGACATTACCTAAATTATACATCCAACAATATTATTTTAAATTAAATTAATATGAAATTTCGTTGAGCGAACTCTTCTCGGGTATTATTTCTTACATAAGAAGTTTATGGAAGTTTCTCCGGTCGGAATGGTACAATAAATAGTCGGTTTGCGGCTAAAATCAACCCCCATCCACCCTTAACCAACTCCACATCCACCTTTTATTCCTTCACAAAGGGCCGTTGTTTAGCCACTAATTTAAAGGCCCTTTGAAAACCACCCTCACATGAACACTCGCACCCTCAAGCCACAAATATTATTACTATATAAATTATTGATATTAAAGCGAGTAATCGTCCCTTTTGCTAAAACCCTAAACGGAGCTTAAACACGAGACATCTTCAAAATTTAATTATCATATATATATAGTTGTCTAAGGTATGTGTATGTTATTTTTATGTTATATGTACAGTTTCCTCAACCATCAGTGCTACCAGATGGAAGAATAATATTTTATTTAATTATTTTTCTACAATCAATACATAATATGTAAAAAATATAATAATAACAATATGTTTTCCCGATACTATATTATTGTATCCAGTCTTGCAACAAACACGTGCTTCATTAAACTGGAATAAACACTATATTATATCGGAAATTTATTTGTGTTCAAAATGTATGAAGTTCAAAAAATTTTCAATTTAAAATCTCATTTAACCTATTAAATTAGTCATTTTCGAAATAGTAAAATAGTCCTAATTGACCGGCAACTAATGTAGATTCATCTATTATCTATTAAACATTTCATGTCTCTGTCAATAGAAGGTATTTAATCGTAAACTGCTATAGTTTATTAATAATATTCTAACGGAGTGACGCATTTTATTACAATTAATACATATCTTAAATCTTGAAACGGCTATTTTGATGATTATTAAATTAATTTGAAAATAATATGAGAGATAATTTAAAAATGCATAATAAATGAAAATTCTCAAAAAACAGTATTTATCGGGAAAATCACTTTTTAAATAGTGTGATGAGTGTTGTCATCATATGAAGACCGAATGAAATTATTTTATTTATAATTTACTTATAATGGTCCTAGCAGAATATGAAAAAACATTTAAAAAAATTCAATTAAAATAATCCTAGTATATACTAAATAACACCGGACAAACGCAAATCAAAATTGTACATGAATATGATTAATATTCGCGCACAGGGTAGTGTTAATATTCCCTCGCAGGTTGTACTTTATGTAATGCTCGGGGGTGAAATGAAAGCCTTAGCCACACGCAATCAAGCATCGAACATGTACCAGAAAACAAACAAAAGAATTTCGAAAAAAATATATATATATACATACATTTATAATTCTCGGCCGTCAAAATGGCGCCGCCATTAAATAGAGTTATTTGGAAACAGTTCATTTGAGCAAGTTAATCGATATTGTGATGAGAATTACACCCCATTTAATTTCGTCACTCGATGACGGACGGCGCGCCTGCATGTAAACATGCCGGCAATGTGGCAACACTGAAGACGCCACAAAATGCGGATGATGTTCAGATAGCGTGTAAGTGGATTTTATTAATATAATAAAGCAATTTGAGAATGTTGTGAGGCGGTGATGTGGAATGCGATACTAGCTATGTTGGTAATTTATTCAGCTATGCAACACTACCCATTACTGCCCATTTACACACTCCCAAGAACGAATCAACCACCACAACTATGAGCTTTATCAATCATTACATCAAGGATACTAACAAAGTATTAATAACCAGCACAATTGACACAATGACAGACCATTTTATTAAAAGCCACTAAGGAAAACTAGATGTTATTATTTGATGATTCTGTTTATATTACACAAAGTACACAGACAGTACGGATCTTCCAAGCTTAATAATTAAAAGTCTTTAATGCGTAGATATAGATATCTCATTGCATATAAGTAAGTTGTATAAACACTCAACACATTTCTAGTGACTCCTGAGAGTGGTTGTGACAATACTTTGGATATTAAAACGCAATAATATTTTAAACATGTTAAAGAAGTAGTCATTGGTAAAAAGTGAGCCTAGATGTATTTGATGTTTGAGTCCATATACATGTAGTAACAATGCATTTACCCATTTTACTGTGAAATATAACTGAAGATATGAAGAGACATGTTTACAGTATAATGTTTGCCAGGTAACTCATGTTTTTGGCCACTTGATCCACTTGAACTACCCACGCATTTAGCCACTCATGCGATAATCTTATGTTTATATCTATGCTTTCATACTTTTGGAATCGAGGTTGGACGATACCACCGATACATTAGTAGGCCATACAACTATTATATATATATATATATATATATATATATATATATATATATATATATAGCAGTATATACATATATATATATATATATATATATATATATATATATATATATATATATATTGCTCCGTCAAACTTATTTTCTTGAGCCGACATATAAATATTCAGCTGTTTCGAGATTTCTTATCAAACGCTGTAATTGGTCACAACCCAAAACGAATTATATTACGTTACAATATAAATAATCAGAGCCATTTGGGGTAAGTTATTTCGCGTCTGTGTGTGAAGTTTGAAATTTAATGTTCACATTAATAAAACTAGGTATAGAATGCATTCAATAGTACTTTTTTCTATGCGAAGGCTTTTTACTATTAATTGACAAAATTATACTGAAATTCAACCCATTGATAATCAATTTAACTATATCAGGTTTCGTAATCACCTTGCAATGCAGAAATCAGAGTAAACCTTGACTCAGACAAACGATTTTTATTAATATTAATCCAGAACATCCATTTCCTGATGGAATTAATTTATTCTCTTTAATTATCTTACGATTTGAACCCACGAAAAAAGTATATGTATTTTTTTTACAATAATACGTATCCTTTTAATGCCAAACTAATAATAAATATGTTCCTACATTAAATGAAACCCAAACTCTGCACCAAATGTATATTTTGTTAAATAAATAAATAATATACTCGTGATTTAATCAATTATCCATAAGATATATAAATTGTATTGTAAGTATAAAACCGATATTTTTATCGAAATGCTGTATATTGTTTGCGAATAGTATTGTTTTTTCCGGTAACATGTGCAACTTTATTCTCAGTTATATTAAGCTTTCGTATTATACTCTTTTTAAAAAAATATATATATATCCAGATAAAAATGTGAAGAGTAGGTATATATTTTTTTCGCATCGTGTTTTAGAGAGCTTTTCCCCGTTTTTTTATATTTTTGATTATACATATATGTGTATAAATATAAATTTCAAAGTTGAATACTTACGATTGTGACAGAATGGATATTGTTGGCTGCGGAAATACATTTTCAGCAAAACAGACCAGCTTTACGGAACCCGCGTCTTTCTTCTCTTGGCGAAGTTGGAAATTCTTTCCGGGCGCTGGGGAAAGAAATAATAAATAAATATTACATATTTTGAAATCACATCCTCGGCGGGAGATAAATTCATATTTTTGAACCCCGAAAATCTCGCAAGCTGATAAAAATATCCCTCGCCCAATTACCCGAAGTATTTATAACCCATTTACCCTTCTGGGAAGAAGGGTGGGTAAGCTTGCCTTGTTGGAAATCGATCGCAAGAAATAATACACTTATTTTCGGAATACGTATTTATATAAAAATTAGCACACTTACTAAATACGAGCATCGTTTTTGACTTGTCGTCTTCGTCATCGAAGGTAGACACAACACAGGAATAATTGCCTGACATGTCAGCGCCAGGTTTCAGGATTTTCAGGGCACGGTGCGATTGAAGTGGATCCTCTGAAATTAATTAAAACAATTTTCAAGATATCAAATTCCACAAATTGCTAATTAAACACAGTTATTGCTACTGACTAAAAAACTTAAGACTGTATTGCTAATAAACCTAAGACTGTATGTGAGGAGAAATTGTGAAAAATAATTTGAGTGTAGGGAATGCGCCACGTTATTATACATTAAAAAATCTATTTCTTTGATTTTAATTTATTTTTTTCTCATCCAAACAAATATTATATAATAAGATTAATTAGCCTTTAAACGAGTTGTAAATCAAAATGTAGACAAGATGGGTTCAGATCTATTTCTCACAAATTAAATATTAAAAAATCATTTATCGTTTAAAACCACATTTCTCAAACCTATTGCAGGAATTTGACCAATCATACAGAAATTAAATGTGGAAACTTAAAATGGATTTATTACTAATTTTTGGTTCATTTCATAGGTATTTATTGAAGTTGTGTATCTCTATAGCGAATCAAGTCCCATAAATGTTATATTTATGATGACTTGATCTATCTATGAGATGACTTAAGTTGGAGTTGAATATTTATTTAAATAACCAGTCGTAAAATATTTATTTGTTATATGAAAGGCTTTAAGGTCACCGACTTAATAATCTGTATTTACCTTACAATACAGGAAATCTGAGTAAACCTGGATCAAGACGATCGATCGGGATTTTAATAATATTATTCCCAATCTCCCAGTCGTAATAACTAATCAAATCAGTTTTTTCCCTGAGTACACGATTGAGTTACAATTATTTAAGATCATTTTTTTGTAGAAACGTTTATATAATACTGACTTCTTGAAGTATCAGTTTTAGTGGCTTATATACACAAAAGTCTTATCCTGTATAAAATTATAAGTATTGATGGTACAGGAAATATACATATATTTCCTCGCGTGTCACAAACATGGCCGACGATTTTTCAGAGTAAAATCAGAAAGCATCGAATATAAGAGTGACATCAAAATGGGAGGCTGTCTTCACTTTACGACACACCATACTTCACAATTACACGCCATACAAGCAAACCTACTTAACACCATCATATTTCAACCCAATAATATTATATATATATAAAGGTTTTTTTAGCGATTTGTTAATATTATTAAATTCTGTTTTAATTTGATAATTCATCGGCAACAATTGACGGCGACACGACAAAATGGAAAGACATGTCTCATAATCTGGGTGCCGCTTTAAGGTTTCCTTCCCTCTTGACACTTACAGCAATTTAACTTGGCTGTAATCGAATTGAAGCCTCCATTCCTCACCACCTTACAAAATGAAAAAGCAACGCCCCTTTCGCCACTCACAAATTAAACCAATTGCCATCTTCTCCAACGCAATATTCAAACAGGCGACTCTCGATACTGCAAACCTTAAAATATAATCATTTTAAAATAACTCACGCGATACTTTGTAGCCCAGGTCTAGTCTTCCTTTGAACATTCCCAAATCCTGAGGTTTATGCGGCGGAATCCATTGATATACTAAATTGCTCTTCTTGTTGAAAAACCACTTGATGACCAAACCAACACTGTTCTTAAGCGTATATTCACAATCTAATACGACAGGTTCTTGAGCTCCCAATTCTACTAAAGGTGGCACATCCAGCCTCTTGATCTGGACTCCAGAACAAACTGTAACAATTTTTAAAAAATATATATTAATTTTTAATATAATACATGAAAATTTAAATGAAATAAGCATGTTGAAATCCCCATAAGCCTTAATTTTATTGTGAAAAAATCGAAAAACATCGCAATGTGAATACAATTTTTTTTAAGGAATCAAAAGCTCCCAAATGCATAAAATGGAGTTATTTCATCAAACCTTTTTCGCAAACCTATGTTTAAATTAATATATTTTGTATGTATTCATTTAAATAAATAAAATTAATGCATTTATTTTGTCATATAATATATGGTAAATTGAAAAAAAATATATAAATAAATATGAATTAAATAATTGAGGTGTTTAGAATCAAACGTTTCAAAACCCTTCCAAAAACATAAATATGGATGATAATTAAATAAATTTTTGATATTTTTAAAATCAAATATCACAACCAAAGTTCAAAAGAATCCGTTAAATTAAATATATGGAAAAAATAAAAGCTGTATTTGGAAGCTTTTGAATCTGAACGACTCAATTGTATAATACATAAATAAATTCAGATAAAAAAAATATTAATAAGTAAATAAAGATTGATATAGTATGTAAATGAGGTCAAAATTACTATCGTCAAAGACTTTTTAACTATATTAATAAAATTCAGGCATTACAAAAATCTGGCTTAAAAAGCAGATATGGAAATTGGAACCCAGCAACCCTGAATTTCATTAATATTATTACAACAATCAACAAATGAAGTATTGAGTCTATTACAATAATTTTTAACTAAACATACTGGTAGAATGTTTTTTTAATATATTTGATCCAGATACAGAATTATGGCTTAAAATACAGACATATATAAGAATCCAATCAAATTGCGTCTTATCTGGAAGACAAACATGACACAGACGACAGCTTCCGTGGCTCATCGCAAGTTTTAGCTTATTTTATAAGCTCATATCGGATAATGGCCCAAGCGAAGCAGTCTGGAATGAAATCCCTGAGGGGCAGGAGGATCCAACGAAACTTTTACGAAAATTACCTCTCGTCTCGCTTGTCGAAATTAATTGAGTATTTAGGATGTTGTGTTTATTGGGAGTTGTGCCTGGAACGAAGTCCACCCCTGGGAGACAACACCCTATCGATTTTCGATCATTCCACCGAAAAGAGACTACCATAAAATTCTCCTTACAAATCATCATATATACGAGTATATTCTAAGAATTATGCCTAATAAATCTTACTGTGTTTATCGGTAATATACAACTCGGATATTCGGAATAAGAGAAAAGAGTGATGAAATTACCTGCCAAAAATTTAAGATAATCCCCATCGAATTACAGACCCTGAGGTGATAATAAATAAAGCAATTTGGCAGCTGAAAATAGTACTTTTGAATTCTAGTGAAATGGATTGATGCGCCTCAATATAGGCAAACATACTTACAACCGGCAATTAAAATTGCATCTTAAATTATTTAAATGATCAACAATTTTTATAATACAGTGTTAAAGCACCCATACACATATCGGAAACTTTTATTTTATCGATATTTATTTAATAACACACTCACAAAAATTCAAACCTAAATTAATTATACTATACCTTCTATATACATTCTATTTTAACATAAAATATTTAACTCAATATACGACCCGTGTGCATTATAGGAGACATTTTATAAAAATATATGAATAAAAAAGGTTTAAATATGATATTTGCTCTAAAAATACATATACCTAAATAAAATTTAAATAAACGCATTTTGACTTAAAAATATATAGTCAGATTCTATAACATCCTTTTTGACTCTCTTGATTGTTACATTTATTAGAAAAATTATAACAAACAGATGTCGATCAAACAAATATATAATTCAAATAATTACATATTAAAAATCAGTTATATTCGGTATTTAATGACGAGTGAGTGTATTAATTGTGTTAATATATTAAGTAATATTTATATATTACTCTTCCTGTAAGCTATTCTTGGGATTTATTAAAATTGAGGTGATTGATATTTTATATATTATATATTATTACATTGAACAACATCGTTAAACAATATTTTATTCAAGAATCTGAATTATTTGAATGGATTTCAAAAATCTATGTCATAATAACAAATGAACGGCATCGCATATTTAAATATGGAATAAATGAATATGTCATACAAATTAATTGAAATTCTTAAACTTAAAAATTGAAATTTTACATACATTTGTGTGAATTTCTTATTATTAAACAACTTGTATCTAAAGGCCAAAGCCCTAGAGACTGAACAACTAAGCGGCAAATACTGATAAGTAATTTATTTGCGTGATCAATATTTTATTAACTCAGTATAAAGTTTAGTACGGTGTATTGCGCAAATTCTGTTTTCATCACAGCCAACCTGCGTGCTCGTAAAATCCCCAGACTATTCGATGTCGAAACAGATAAATTGCTTACCCTATATCTATTATTTTATATCAGGATGTAATAAAACTATTTCTAAGTTAACGCTTTATATACAAACAAAGATAAGGGCTGTTAATACACGGAAATATAATAAATAATAGATATAAATTGTTACGCCTCTAGAACAGTGGGTAACTCTATTGAATATATTTGCTAATTGCTGTTTCAAGGCAAATTGGGTAATATGTAAAATTAGACTAGTTTTAATATCACTGTATATTTTTACTTTTGATTAGTGAGAATATTTTAAATGGAGTTAAAACATCGCATAATCATTTGAAAAAATATATAAATAATTTCTCTGTTATGTAAGTAATGGACGTTTTTATCTAGATTGAGAGGAAATTAAGTATATTAAATAATTTATTTAAAAAAAGTACACCTTGAATAAATGAGGCGTTCAATTAAGGTTTTTTTCTTATCATGAACTTATTATAAAAATATAATAAAAATGTGCGATATTTTTTATTCTTTCATAATTATTAATAAATTTATAAATATAAATTAATAAGGCACTGTAATAAATGTTGAATATGCGCGCCATTTTAAAAGTTCTCTATATCAATGAATTAAATTCTAATTATTAAAAAAATCTGTCATAATAAAATAATTCCATGATCCTGGTTTACTCTGATTTCTATATTGTAAGGTGAATACAGAACCTAGTATAGTTAAATTGAACGTCAATCTGTTGAATTTCATTACAATTCTGTCAAAAATTCTTCGCTTCGTATAAAAAAGTTCAATTATATATCTTGTTTCATAAATTTTTTATTTACTATTTTTAGTTTCTGACTAATTACAGTCTCGAAAACTCGAAACAGCTAATTCCCATATTGCTGCCGAAATCGATACCAACGATATATTAGCAGGCCATACAACTGGGTGTTTTAATATCAATATGTCGGACTAAATATCAGAGGCAATAGTATTTGTCCCATTCAAACTCGTCTAATTGGTTTAAATAACTAACCGCAAATGGTTGTGATTACTGATATTGTGCCTTGGGTGAGTAAAATTTACTCTACACATTTATGAAACAATGTAGAGTATTAAATGAAGATGGCGGACGGTGTTTATGACCTAAAATTATCCTGGACGGTATGCTGAAATTCAAATGAGACCAACGCGACGAAATCTATTTATATAGTGGCGATCATCGCCCAAAAAATACAATCACCGCTAAATATAATCACTCAAGTGTGTAACATGCATTTAAATAAAATATGAACGAGTTAAAAACAATGCCATCAGTTACTGTGGAACTAAAATAAACGAGCGTGTATTACATGAACAATAAAATTTAAAAAAAAATAGTGCACTGATAAAAACCATACGTTTTACCAAACACCCAAAACACAAATCATTCTCTTTTTTTCAGGCTTTTACAAATCCGGCTCAATACTTCACAACAGTTTTTTATTGCCCCACTAAAGTCCGTGTAATCGGTATGCCATCATATGGGAAAACATGATAATATAAATAATATTAATTATTAATTAATACAGACTAAAAAAGGGGAGACTTTCCAAAAGCATTTATATCATGTCATATATTTATTTATTAAAATAGTTCGTACGCAAGTTTTATATAAAATAAATAATCATTTAAAAAAAGTATAAAATAATGGTGTTTTCTGTCACTTCAGAAAGTAAGTGAGTGTATTTGTATTTGTTTCAAATAGGGTAACCATTATGTATGAAATAAATAAATAATGCGTCTGTAAAGGGTTAGTACCAATAATTATATAGATTTAAGATTCTTACTATTGTTAGATTTATTTATTCCTTCTCTTCTATTTGAAAAATAAAAAGTATGCATATAAGTCGGAAAATGCATTATTTACACTTGTTTTTTTTTAAATTTACAACTCTATTCAACATTTTTTATATATAAAAGCATCGTAGAGAGTAGAATAATTTTAATTTTTTTTAAATTTATAGGTTATACAGGGTGGAATTGAACTAACCGATAATAATAACTAACCGAACTAATATAAGCAAAAAAAATAAGAAATATATATACTATTCTTTTAAATATTTCTGATTTCAAGATAGTGGCGCAAATCAATTGCAAAAGCACTATTATTATGTTTTAAATCTTTAATTAATTATCAACACATTTTTTTCATCAATTCCACCCTGTATATAAAATAGCATTTAATTTTTCAAGACCATTTTGTGTTAATATTGCTGAATTTCAAATTATTTTTTTTGGTGAAAGTATTTTTTTGTCATTATTGTGTAATATTATTAAAGCTATTTAGGAGATTATTTGTTCTATGCGAATAGGAAAACGGTTGTAAATATACATTTTTCAATCAATAACTCCATTCAATTATTACAAACTTAACAATTAACTCTCTGGCTACATTTTGAGTATATTTTATATTTAATTTAATAAACTATTGGTAAAAAAATCTTGCGGTGAATCTTAAAAATTATGTTCACTGGTTACATTCAAATTCCATATTCAAATAATTGTATGTCTACAATACTTTATTTGTTTAAAAATTAGACTGTCTCGCAATTATTAAGATGGCTTTTTGATTTTGAGCTTTTACGAAGTGAAGCCTGAAAAATTAGTTATCGAAGTAGCGTAGCTTGATAATCGGATTTGTATGCTTCGCAAGTTATTTCTGTATAAGCAATCCACTCTCCAATTTACTTGAAACGACACTAATTAACTTCTAATATCCGTAGTGAGTTTTTTGGTCGGCGAAAAGTAAATACATAAATCCGTCTGCCTTCAAATTGGATCCATTGTACGACTAATTAATTTAATCAGATTCCGGCTGGATTACGAGGCAAGTGACCGTAAGGAAATAGGATGGCTTCCCTTCAACCAACAACACTATTTTTTTATTCTCTCCACTCAACTAAGCCTCAATAAAATCCACTCTTACTTAGTTACATAAATGAACCAATTATTGTGTTCCCACAATACTATATCATTCTCTCAAAATATAAATAATTCACAACTTAAAATATTAATGTATAATTATTGACCATTGGTGAAATTCCATTGATATTTTATATAACAGAGAACCTACACCTCTAATGGAGTTTCTTCTAGAGGATTTTTTAGACACAACAACGTGTTAATTGTCTATCGGTGATCTTAACTATTACTAGTTCCACAAGTAACCGACTTAATAATCAGTATTTACCATACAATACACGAAATCAGTGTAAACCTGGATCAAGACGATCGATCGGAATTTTATGAATATTATTCCCGATCTCCCAGCAACAATAATAACTCAAAAGGAACTATATTGACCACAGCATTTAGCTAGCTACGCATCTTCTCCCCTGAGCTATTACGCTTGTTATATTTTAAAAAAAATGTATAATTTATAATTTCCAAAAAAATCCAATCATTGTCGATGACCAGACGTTAGTTCTTACTTGTAAAATTTTTTTTTTTGGAAATAACATACTATTTATATTATTAATCCATATTTTCCTAGCATTTCGATGCTGCGTAATTTTTGACGAATAAAAATCAACGTAAAAAGTCGATATATTTTTTTAAAATATAATATGAATATTTTACCTAGATTAGAAACTCAATAATGAACCCATATTACGATTAATTAAATCCATTGTCAATTTGGTAATTTCATACATAATGGTCACCCTATTTTATACAAGCTGTGCATAAATACAATTTTTGATTGACGATATTAATTAAAAGCAGCCGACTTATTTTTATCTATTGAATTGAAGCCATTTAATTTCGATTTTCTTTCAATGGGTCAGAAACAAAAAAATGTTTTATTGGAAAACAATTTTGGTGCAAACATATATGTGGCTTTTATTTAATAAATACGTTCATTTTTAATAAGACAAATTAGCTTTTACTATAATAAAACTATGATACTATTTTACATTTTTTACAACCCACATTATGTATATTCAATTTTGTATAAGTATTCTTTGGATTCTTTGCGTTGGTCAGTAAATTTTTAGTCTATTTAATAAACACAGCTGCCATATTGTAAATATTATGGCAAACCAAATATTTTTTAACAAACAAGTCATATACTATTTTTAAATACATTACTTTCACATTCAATAGTTGGTGCGTAAATTAAAATAATAAGTGAAATTGAAATCAGTTGTTGTTCATAATCTCATATCATTATCACTGTGGTTCCAATCTCTGTTTTCAAAACAATGACTCATACGCTTTAAACAAAGCACTTTCTTGTTCTGTTGTTTTTCGGTAATTATGCTCAAAGGATTGTGATATCCACATTTATTTAAATATACATTATTCTGTAACGGAATAGATCAAGGTTTATAGCGCAGAATATGTAACTGTCGTCATGACAGTATTCTATAACTAGAGTCGACTCAGCTCTGGAAATACACCATCTTAAATTTCCATTAACCAAGCCACAATTATAGATTCGAAATATCCAAAATAGACTCCAGAAAGCTCGATCAATAAATGTGTCAGTTAATACAATGTTCCTGTGCTTTCAGTGTATGTAATATTTTCAATAAAAAGAACACGATGCTACATTTTGAATGTTGCCATGATTCGGGTATTTATAAATGACGATTTCACATAAATAAATCACACTTTTTGGCAATGATATTATTTCTCTGATATTTTGTAAGTTCGCCTTTGCCCGTGTTTCTAGTTTGACAATTTATCTTCAAACATAAAAAATCAAAGACTAATAATAACAGTGAACTCTAATTATCTTGTATTTTATTTGTTTTGACGTTAATGAGGATATATTATAAATTAATCAATTAATTTCATATTTTGGGTCACCTGATAATAAACATTTATCTGAAGATAAAAATTCCCGGGACATACAAACTGTATAATATATATATTTTGTTATAATTAGGATAAAAAAGCTTAATATTTTTTCAATATTCTAGTCAATCAACTTTGTAGGTATATTCGACCGTATTCATTATAACAGTGTAGAGTGTGTTAGTGAGTCGTAATATTAGTGTCTGTACGAATAGACTAGAGCTTTGTATCATCGGTGTACACGCATACGCACCGCACGCACACACTTATATTTATTTATATACGCTCCGAGGAGCTTTTTATTTTAGAAAGGGTCTTTTTAAAGGACACAACAACATGTAAATACCTGTGTAACTAGTAATAGTTAAGATGACTACCAGTGATCTTAACTATTACTAGTTACACAGGTCACCTGCTTAATAATCAGTATTTACCTTACAATACAGGAAATTAGAGTAAATCTGGATCAAAACGATCAATCGGGATTTTATTAATATTATTCCTGATCTCCCAGTCGTAATAACCGATCAAATCAATTTAAAAACTCTTGACTTGAGTGGGATTTGAACCCATGACCACAGTATTTGTAGCCACG
The DNA here is from genome assembly GCA_022606485.1 of Agraylea sexmaculata. Classification (NCBI taxonomy): domain Eukaryota; kingdom Metazoa; phylum Arthropoda; class Insecta; order Trichoptera; family Hydroptilidae; genus Agraylea; species Agraylea sexmaculata. The sequence goes on along the minus strand of JAGTTH010002977.1, from coordinate 13,558 downwards.
CTGCTTATCCCCTGAGCTATTGCGCTGGTTATTACACTATTATATTGAATACTGTCGATTGTCTTATCAAGTATTACAATAAAATAATAATAAGTATTTTTTGGGATAGTTTATAAATGAATTCATTTCATTTGATTTGAAAAATGACATGTTGAATTCACGCTCAATATTTAATGAGGTCTCCTTTAATTCCTTTTGACGCATGCCGGACGTCGATCATTAACACGTACATTTATATTTCCACATCGAATTTGGACGTAAAAAAACCCTCGTTTCAATTTTGAAAATATATATACGGAAAAGCCGACATGACCTGTCAGTTTTTTCTCCTGTCGATGTGAAAACATCATTAACCGATTTCGTTTCGAGCGCATTCGTCGAATTGACATGTTGGACCTTCTCGATGATAAAATGAAAACAAGCCAATATATGAACTACCATTTATATTTTACTAAGCTTGGGTTTGATATTTTAAGAATGCCAAGATAATGCCAGATAATTGGATGTATAGATATCAAAATGGCGGACCAAGCAAATGAGTCTGAGTGAGATAATTAGTTTTGCCTCTGTCAAACTCATCAATTTTGATATAAATCATCCAATTACCTAGCCATATATATAAAAAAAGTAATTCGTTGTCTGTTGAGTTAAATATGCAGTTTTACACTAAATTATCTTAATTATTTGTAACACAAGTTTTATAATCATTATCGGGAGCTTATTTATAAAGCAAATATAGCATAGTTTACATTAAATTAAAATTAAATATTTAAGTTTGCATCTAAATAATCAATAATTTAATAATATATGTATACAAGGGGGGACTTGGGGTGGTAGGGCATCACAAATATAAGCGAAAAATATATTTAATAATTAATGATATTAATTACGTATAACAGAACAATGCATATGCAACAATCACTACTGAGTACTTCACAGAAACAGCTGATAATAAGATGGTGGCCCAAACTCGATTTCAAAAGTACTATTAATATCATTAATTATTTTTTAATTTCCAATTAATAAAAAATAAATCAATATTTTTGTAAGATACCCTACCACCCCCTAAAATATTCTCAGTTAAGTCCACCCCGAATATTAGCGGCGGCACAGACTATGCTGCCTGTGCTCGTTGATGCTTCTCGTATCTCCGCCAATGAGAGATCTGTAAACAAACATGAGCGCCAATCAGAGTCAAGCGCTCCTTCTCTCATTGGTTGAGATACAAGAAGAAGATGCACAAGTAGCATAATGTGTGCCTCCGCTAATAATGGCGAAATATAAACAAAATTTCAAACCATAATTTCAATAGAAATATGTAATGTTGACTTAATATTGTGAAGTACAACCAGTAAGCTAACTAGATTATTCTATAGAGACGATACTGTAGAATTGACACAAAACGGTGGATAATTCAATTGGAATGACAATTTAATCCTAAACAAATCCCAGCGGGTCTTCATACAATGACGAAATTTAGACAAACGATTGTCAATTGAGACAATCATATCATTACCACACATACAAGTGAACATGTTCCCTTTATATTGTATATATTATTACAACACATTATTTAGTTATAATATATTGAACCTGTTGACCGCTGCCGTATTTTTCCTGATACCATTCAACAAGTATTAGGCGTGGTCTAGCGCGAATATACTTGGATATGTGCCAATTTGCCCAGATTATTATTAGACAACACACTGATTTTATTCATGAGCTAACATGTCTGGACTCCAAATTATCCAATGTCGAACATCTCCATTTCAATTCATTATTTTCAGTGATCGACCTTTCCCCACTTATAACTTTACTCTCATTGATCATCCTCTATAAATACTCCTCATTTCTTTGTATTATCATAATATTCGTTAAGCAATCTGTCTAGAAAATATATGTATGTAAATCTCAAAAAATGTGGTTGGTGAAAATAGGGCTATGTAAGGTGAATATGATGGGCGTAGGACAATTTACATTAAAAATAAGTCACAAAACAACACTGTTTTCTTTGCACGTTTTTGGAGTATGAGATGTTTATTTACCACTAGTAAATTGTAGCCAGATTAACCGCAAGCGGCTGTTATTGGTAATACTAATATTCTGTTCAATCTGTCCCGCCCTATGTTTACAGAGAGCGTGCATCTATATATTTTAATCTTCACTTTTTACCGTTTTTTATATTTTTCTTCATCTCTTTTTTTCCATATTTTTATGATGGACGATTCCACTTGTTAGAAGCTACAATTTAAATAGCTAACTTACTACACTCACCATTATTAATTATATTATAAATAAAATCCTCTTTGTTATACATTTTTTAACAAAATAATTAAGCAGCGTAAATAATGTGGTCAAGAGTGCAAATTCCGATAAAATCACGATCCAGTTTTACTTTGATTTCCTCGATTGTAAGGTGAATACTGAGGCCTTTATTTTTCCCGCAATAAATAAATAAATCAAATACGTAGTGGTATGACCAATAATAGCCACTGGTGATTAATCTGGGCTCGTTTTAAATATGTTTTAAATAAACTTAATATCCATGGTTATACTTTGTGATAGTTAAACGATCGAGTTAGAACTAACCTGCGAAAAAAATAGTGAAAAGTAACAGCAGAGCACTACACGACTGCATTTTAGTATATTGTTGTTAACAGATGATTAGTTTTAACAGCACATAACACTCGTATTTATTTTCGACACGACAACGTTGGTTAGACGGAATACTCCAGATAGACGCAGCGCCTATGGCGAGCGCCGGCACGAGACTGACGTCGCGACGCCCTTGTCTCTCTCTGTACTCCCTCCTGATACTCTGCCACCCTTATATTCCACCTTCACCACCACGCTACCCTCACTGCCAAACTAATGACGCAACCCCTCAGCCGCAACAAATACTCCGCAAGAAAAATCAACAGGTCCACGGGCCTTGTTGCGCACCAAACGGGAATATCGACACATAATTCCTAATCTAAGATCTCAAATACAATACAATACTCATTGGTCGTCGATAGACACATTTTTCCAACATTGAGTCTACATACACATATCTTTATTCTAAATAAATAACACATCCTTGATATTCTTTCTAATGCCTCGATGATCCGAACACTGTTCTGATTTTAAATATTTTGTTTTTAAATAAAAAATATTATGTACCTGATTCATATCAGAGCATTTTGAAAGGAATTTCATTCCAATTAAGTACTTAATCTTTTTTTTTGACCCAAAGGTAAGGGAGGTTATTCGCAGGGGTCCGGATTATGAAGGCTCTAATATACAGGGTGAAGTTGAAATAAATGAGAATATTTTAGAGGGTGGTAGGGTATCGTAAGAATAATTGAAAAAATATATTCATTAATAAAAATAATAGTGCATTTGGAATCGAATTTGGGCCACCATATTGGAATCAGCTTTTTCTGTGAAATACTCATTAGCAATGAGTTTATATACATAAGTATGTAGAGATGCCAATAATACTTGTAAAGACGACAATGAATGTGATACACCAGCAGGTTTCGTGTGTATGTGTGTGTTTCTACCGCCTCGGCGTCTCGCTAATTCAAATTCTATTACATTTACACAACGTTTACATGTATGAGTGATGCATGTAATTATGTATGCTGGAATATCGCATGCCGCTTCTATAGATTAAAGTTCATTGCTGTTCAGTAATGGCTGTTACGTGTGTATTGTGTCTGTTATACGTAAAAATATAATTAATTATTTTTTTAGTTTTTAATTAATCTTTTTTTCGCATATATTTTGCGATACCTTACCACTCCACATATTCTCAGTTATTTCAAGTCCACCCTGTATATCATCGGCTTTCTTTGCAAACTGTGTAACTCAAAAATATTTGATTTTAGTGCGAAAATATTAAAAAAAAACTGTTCAATTGTTATTTGGCAAATATCCTGCACTTATTTGAATGCAATAAATAAACGTCACTCCATTTCATAAAATAAATATATTAATTTGAATCATTTTTTGTTTGTTTTTTTTTATTTAACAAAACGTGTATATTTCTGGATTTCTGGAATTGGATAATGCACAGAAGGATCAAAAGGGATCAGACTTCTAAATATAACTTTGGATTAATTAAAAAAATGACAGAAGCGATCCATTTCACTTTATATTGGCACGTCCTTACTAAAAATACAAATGTTTATTGTAATGAATAATCAACTCAGAGTTCAATTGTCTATATAATAAATAACCTATTATTACAATTATAATATTTGTGGGAGTTAATTTATTCAAAATGGTCGCCATAGAGATACAAAACTTGAATCAATACATCCAATCAGAAAATTATATTTTCGAATTATATAGTTTGTATGAATAATTTATACAGTTTGCTTATTCAATCAAAGTGTATTGAATGAAACTAGTCGACGAGGATAAGAGGCTACAATATTATAATTACGATACATATTGTGTCTGTTACTGACACGTTGAAAATTTACTTTGACGAGGGAATAATTTAACGTTATATAAATTTGTGACATAATGAATGTTTCAATTAAAATCATTCGTGAGCTTTCACGTTCTGACAGCTTTCTATGTGTGAATTTATTTATTGTTACGATCCTTGCACAGTCCCACTTTTAATAATATATAATATGATTTAGTATGATAGTCGTCATATTGAAGACATCCGGCCCGATACAAAAGGCGACTTGACTGGCGAAAGATGTTAAACTCCTACGAACATCTTTCATCTTCTATCCTTCATCAATTTACAAGAGATAAATTATTAAATTAGCTACCAATTTTCAAACAAGAAGTATACCAATCACGAAAGATTACTTCCTATCCCATAAAAATATTAATATATGAAAATATTTTGATTGGTTAATATAAGAAAGCTTGAACTAATATTTAACGTTGCAAAAAATATACATATATTGTTATTAGTTTCATGAATGTGTAGAGTAAATGTCACACTTGCTCAACGTATTTAGGAGTTTATTTATTTATGTACACCTCTTTTGGTTTTTTAGATCCAACAACGTATTACTTCATTGACTATCTGTGATCTTAACTTGGACTTAACTAATTATGGAAATACAATGGAACTTAAAGTTGATCTATTTATGATTTAGGTATTTATTGAAGTTGTGTATCTCTATCTCTATTTTAAATAAATGATATATTTAGATTAAAATAATTATTCTTCAATTTTAATTTTTAAAAACGTTGAAACATTGGGTTATTTATTATTCAGATTACTGAACTTTGAGTGGAATATTCATTGAAATAAACAGGCTTTTTCAAATTTTGTTTTTTAGACACAACATGTAAATACCTGTGTAACTAGTAATAGTTAAGATGACTACCAGTGATCTTAACTATTACTAGTTACACAGGTCACCTGCTTAATAATCAGTATTTACCTTACAATACAGGAAATTAGAGTAAATCTGGATCAAGATGATCGATCGGGTTTTTTTTTAATGTTATTGATGATTTTCCAGTCGTAATAACCGATCAAATTATTTTTTTACTTGAGCAGGATTTGAACCCATGATCACAGTATTTGTAGCGTTTATTAAACTATTATTATATATTACATCACTAATTTTGCGGTGAACTATATCACTTCTGAATGTGTCTATTTACTCTAGACATTCATACGGAGACATTTGAATACACTAGTTTAAATGTATTTTTATTATAATATAACCGATTTTTGTACTAAATTTCTGTTGTATTTTTTCTGTTCTGTTGTTGTTTGGTTATTAATTTGATCAGTATTTTTCAAATTTCATTTATTAATTGTGTGATAAATATAAATAAATTTGAATAACATAATGGAATAAATAAGTTTCTATATTAACGAAATAAACATGTGTTGTATAATATAAATTAAAGCTTTATAATGTGAAATGTGAGAGAAGTCTGTCGCTGAAGACAATCTGATTGAAAATGCTGTTTGTAGGTTGCGTTTGTCGGGTACTTTTTGTAGTGGTGACAATATAAGAGACCCTCTCTCTGATTTCCGCCCTCGGGATGTCACCTCTCAAGCTGAGCAACCGTACAAGATGTTCCTCCGTAATTTCTGGGCATTTATCGAGCAAATTATGCAAATCCAAAGCTAACATGTCGACATCTAAGCATTTTATAACCTAAATAAAAAATAATAGATTATTATTTTTGCAGGAAAATTACATAAAAATATTTATACCTCGGCAAGCATATTTATGATATCAAACTGCCACTCCAAATTGCTGACTCCTGGGGCGATTTTTAAAAAGAAAGCCTTTATTTGATTGGATTCTCGAACAATTTTATTGCCTGCATGCTGGATCTCTTCAACTGTTTTGAACACAATTTTTTTGGACAGCATCGCAGTTATGTACCTTTTGCAAACCAAATTTTGACCTTCAGTAATCACATGATCAAAATTCTTCGGTGTTAAATGGTTGTAGTCTTGAAAGTAATCTTCTAACGTGACACAAACTGTATCGATCGGTATTGAAGATTGAACCCATTTGATTGTGAATAAATCATCAAAATGAGTTTCCAAATCGAGAAAGGCTTCTTCTAATAAAAATCCAACAGCTTCATTGCACAAACTCTGTCGAATTATATTTTTATTATTTATTCTGAATACATAATTCAATTTATAACTTACTTCGAATGTATTCAAGAGGGCTTCCACTTTAGCGTCTGCACCGGCATGATGCTCTCCTCTTGGCCAATATCTTCGCTCTGTTTGTTTGGCCAACTCTTGCATTTGACGGCAATTGTTAACAACTGTTATTATATGTTGAGTAAAGTACGGAGCGGTGTTTCTATCTTTGAAATGCCTATTCTGTAAATTTTTGAATATTTAAAATTTGATTATGCGATTCATAAAATATTTTCATATACACCTTAAATTGAATAATCGCATCTCTGTACATCTGTCCATACTTGGTGACATTATCGACGCTCATTAACAACGCTTTAAATGTTAGTTGTTTGCTTATTGTGGAAGTAACCTTAAAGTGAAATTTTATAAGAATATGCAAACAAGCAATTTAAAAACACAATATACCTGTAGATTTTGATCAATCATCTGAAAAACAAGTATTGGAGCGTGAGTCTGAAAAGCAGATGTATGTGGATCTTGTTCTGGTGGATCACCAGCTGTCCAGGCACTTTGTTCTGATAGTAGAGTTTTTTCCATCCATTCCATACAATTACCCTCCATTTTCTAAAATAAAATATGTATGCTCATGTAGGGTCGATCGGATTATAGAGGTGTTCAGATTATGGAGGCTCTACTATTCTTTATTCTACTCAAATATAAATGTGCTACCTGAAGGTATTGATCCTGCATTTCGTTTAGTAATTTATCACTCAAGAGTGGTTCAAAGCCACTAATATCAATGTTTAATTCTGGATGTTGCATGAGCTCAGTTCCAGGATATGTATTCAAGCTCCAGGATAATAAAGACACATACTCATTTCCTTCAATACCATTTTGAATGAGCTCTTGTAACTAAAATAGACAAATTCATTAACACAATACATGTGACATATAATATGTAATTCATAAGTTCGAAACGTACACAATTAGACAAGCAGGAATGATACATTTGTACATATTTATTAACAATATCATAGTGTGGTGGGAAACAAGGCACGCAAAGTGTTTTAACAACACGTAAGTCTTCCAAAATTAATTGACGTGTCAATTCTAAATATCTAACAAGCCACATTTTATTGTCTTCTCTCTCGTCGACTCTTGTCCCTTCAATTCTTGTAGCGACAGAACATTCTAAAACCTCGAATGCTTTTTTTCTCCAATTTTTCGGTCTACCAGGCGGTAAAAATCCACTATGTTTTGATTGCTAAAAAATAAATATAAGGTATTGAATCAATAAAATAATAATTGATTTAAAAATACTAACCTGCAATGCAATGTGATCACGGTTTTCTTCTCTTTCAATCAGTCTCAATGCCGTCACAATGACTGTTGGTTCTTTTCGAACGGTATTTAATGTTCTACTAAGTATCAGTCGAATCTGTTTGTCGAGGAGATTAGATAATGTCTCAACATCTTCAAAATAAGCTTTGAGTAGAATTTTATCGTGATTCGATTGAGTGGGAAGTTTGTGCAATTCATACAATAAATCATCTCTTGAATTTTCAAGATCAGTCAAACACTAAAAACATCGTAGATTGTCTCATATAAGTAATAAAAACATATTAATTAATTTTACCTGGTGGGCATGTAGAAGTTTGCCTTCACTGATCCACTGTTTGGTCTTTTCAACACTCTCAGGCACAGTGAATATATGCTTAAGACTATCCATCGCAGTCGCATATTGAGAATGTCGCATGTTTTCTTCTCTGACTGCTTGTAAAGAACCACATAGTGGAGCGACTACACTCAAACTTACATGAAGTTTATCCAGTCTGTGAAATATTATATGGACTATTAGTAGGAATGTAAGGTTCACATATTTTTTAATTGATTGATACACTTACTGATCGCTGACATCTTTGATATCGTCTAAGCATTCCTTCAGCTGATTTAAACCAACTTTGACACCGTCTAGTTGACTTTGCATGGCCGATTTAAGTTGTGCTTCTACTGAGGCCTTTTTTTGAGATATGCGTCGCTTATATTGTTCAACCTTTAATATCAAATAACAATGGCAATAAATATCGGTAACAAGGAGTACAAATAAATGCTGATACCTTCTCAAGATGTCCTGGTCTCTGCATCATATTAATGATCATCTTCAATGCAGCTGCTTGTGACTCCTTCTCTATTTCTTCCATATTTGCTTATTTTAATGACTACTACAAAACTGTCACAACTGTCAACCTGACGGTCGATGTTGCCAGTAACACTAAGGTCGTCTACACAATATATTTAAATGATTTTTTTTATCTGTTTACTTATAAATTAATAAAAGAAACACTACAAAATCAATAAAACTTTATTTAAAATAAATTCCAATACTCATTTTTCGCCATTCATTTGTCTAAGGACGGCAAAGTATGAATATGATGAACGCAACAGCTAAAAGTTTCAAAATAATATGTTATTGAAGATTTTTTTTATAACAGTTAATACTTACTGTTACAAAGGTTTGAAACGATAACATGAATAGTTTTCCGGCTCTCGTCTTTATCGGTTGTTTGAGCCTTTCCATAAAAATAATAAGTAACTTATTGAATTTCTTGTTTTTAGTCATCCAAGGCGAAACATAAACAGCTTCTACTAACTGCGAACTCTTTTAAGAAAAATAACATGATTTTACAAAATATTCTAGCTTTTTAATATTGTTTATAAACGCCTGCGAAGGCTTTTTTATGTAAACTTACAACGAATGAAATATTATTACCGCTGCGACAAATAAAAAATATTTGAGATAACATGCATGCCATATATGATATTTTCGTTTGAAACTCAAAACTAGCGGGTTCGACCTAAAAATGCATTTGATTTATGAATTTTCCGACTCTCGTGTATTATATTTTTTGTGAGTTTTATTTACTAAAGTGATCTGTAATCCCGTCATACAAATTATAAGAACACTAGCTCCAAACTGTGCCAAAAGACCCCAATGAAAAACGTCCTCCACCCCTTCAACAAATCTAAAATTTGTTAAACAATCAATTAATAAGCACAAACAATTTTTTTTTCTTTCTTGTTGACCTTATAATATTTTGATGGTGAATTATACAGCCTTTTAAACACTCCTCTTGTAAAATATCAATATCATGTTCTTCTGTAAGATCAAACTCTTGATTTTTAACATCTTCTAGTTGTTTATTTGCTTTTGGGTCAATGACACACCTTATCTTTGATTTACTTTTGAATTCAACCGCATATTTATCAATCTAAAAACATTTACTATGAAGACATACTTACTATTCATTGTTTATACAAAGAAAACTCTTTAATGTAGATATGAGATAAAAGAATATTGCATATAATGTTAAATTACTTTTGTAGAGTAAATTTCAATCTTTAGACACACCCAGAGACGAGATAAGTTGAGATTTACTCTACAATTATAATAATAACTAACATTATTCAACCAATCCTTCAATATTTCGACTTCACAACAACTAAAAGCCATCATACAATTGAAGACTCCATCAACACTGGCATTAAACATTGCACTTAACCAAATTCCCCCTATTTGATAAGTATATAATATTTCATAATAAGGAGATTCGTCTTCTCGTAGTGGATACCTTCAAAATGGATTTAGTAAAAATAGCTATTTATTTTCATTTTGTTTATATTTAACATACCAGGCTTTGAGCGGTAGTATCTTTTCACCCGGTTCTGCTTCAATTAATGGAAATATTGCCCAAAGTGCAATTGTGAGGGCGGCTAAAATAGCAAAAATTAAAAAATCCCTTGTTGCCTTTGATGATACATTTTTAACTATCCTGAAAGTAAAATTTATTTATATTTATTTTGCCCATGCTAATTTAAATTTTCGATCGCACATTTCATGTACACTGTTGTAAGGCATGAAAATAGGATGGTTCATTGATTTGGTCAAATTCACAACTGTTGTCATCTTCTTGGCAAACATCGATATTTTAAAACAGAGTGTCACCTGAGTGAGAAGTAAATAAGAAGCTTCAGCCAATTTTTCAATATCTCCCCACACGATTATCATATAGGTGATCTGAAAAACTGCATAGAGATATTGGGTAAAAAAGAGAACCCCGAAAGAGTGAAAATAATATATCCATGGATTGGTGTTTCGTCTCCATAGACCAAGAATGTGGAGGATGTTTAAAGGATGTTTGAGAAACGTCGACACCAAATCGACTTCCAACATTTTGAGGAATGGAATTGTGCCTACTGGAAAGCCTTTTATCATAAATCACATAATTGGAAACCAATCAGTATCGTTAGATAATTGTCTTGTATTATTAAATTGTTTTATTAATTAACGAGAGAAGGGTAGAAATGCTGCCATGGGTGGTCTCAAATTGAAAATTAGAAATAATAATTTTATTTATACCTAATATTATATGATCTGTAACTAATATTTTTAGAAGATTAGCATATTACGAAGGATTTATTAATGGCACAAATCTTCCTTAGACCACTATAACATTTCGGGGGAACATGGCTCCGACAGTGTGACAGCAAGATCTGTAGATTTAAACTGTAATAACCGACAACTTTCAAATTTTTTAATAAATAACGTTTCTTTTTTTATAATGGTGTTGCAATTAAATAAAAATCCAACTTGTTAACCTTGGAAAGAAATGTTGTATATATGAACAGCTTTAAAATCTATTGATATTTTATTTATTTATTTGCATATAAACGCTCATAAGAGCTTTTTTTTAACAAACAAGACAAAAATAGTAATAATATTAATAATATATAAAAGTACATATATAAAAATAAATAATAGTATTAAAAATGTATATATAAAATGTAAACATATATATAAAAAAATAGATATGTATAAAGAATAAAATAAAGTGTAGAAAAAAGCTCCTAAAAAAGCCCTGTAGGTGGTAGAATTGGTAGAAAAGAGTTCACCCAGGTGCCAAATTCGTTGCCAAGTCGTTGCAACCTATTCAGATGAGAATAAAAGAGATATTTGGATGAGGAATACTTTTATAATAGATTAGAATTTCAGCAAAATCTAATTTATAACTGTTTAAAGGCTGTTTCTTTTATTTGTAGATCACGTGTCTTAGATAAAATATGCCAGGAAAACTTCTTATTCTTACGTTATCAAAAAATTACTTTCTACTTTTCTTTAGACTAATAAAATTCAACACACTCCTTCAAAATGTACTAATATTGTTTTAATATATTTTTTTACCTCTACGCCTCTTTTCCTATAACATTGTTTTGTTGATTGGACTAATTATACAATTTGTGTAAAACAACAGTTTGAAACAATTAACTGCAATCATGGCGGTCTGAATATTTTATTGTGAGAGTGCTTTGATTTGACTCAACACCGCATTGTTAGACAACTAGTTAAATTAAATACTGTGTGGGGTAATAATAATAAATAAACCAGTTTTATTCTCTTTATTAAGAATGCATTTTATTTTGAATTCAATTGTTGGAGCACTGCAAAATATGAATATGAAGATCGCAGCAGCTGAAAATAAATAATAATTTTAATGTTTTATTTTTTTGGGGAGGTTATAATTTATATAAATATTACGGCAACAAATGTCTGCAAGGATAGGGGGAAAAAATTCCCTGCCCTCGTTATAATGGGTTTTTTCAATCTCTCCATAAATACCAAAAAGGTTGTTTTAAACTTCTTGTGTCTATCAGGCCAAGGCATCGCATATGCAGCTTCCAAAATTCCTGAACTCTACGATATAATTTTTTTTTAATAAAATAAAATAATTTTTATTTAATTTTAACCACCATATAAGTGATTTCATTTCCAATGCGACATATGAAGAGAATTTGGGCCATCATTGTTACCATGTAAGAAATCTTTGTGAAGAATTTCATACTTGCCGGATCAATCTGCAACATTAAATATAAAAATATGTTTAATGAAAATTCAATGAAACCTCGATATACGTCCTTTATTCCTTGGACGTATAATGAAAAAGAAAATTACAATAGCTTATTCATGATTACGTTTCATCATATATGTATGCATTCATTTATTTTTTATATTGATCGACTCTTGTTATAGAATATTGTAAGCCAATTATATTACAAACTAAGGTCGTATACGACCTTAATATATTAAGCAAGGAACTAAGTAGAACATATACTAAATTGGAACGTATATCGAGAATAATTAAAAATACAATGGAACCTCTGTTAACGAGCACAAAATTAGTTCGTTATATGAAATAATATTTCCGCTAAAACGTACACACCTGATACCACCGATATATTAGCAGGCCATACAAGTGAATGTATAAATATCAAGATGGTGAACCAAGTAGGCGAGTCTGAGTGAGATAATATTAATTCTTTAACGCGTTAAATGTCAGTTCGTGTGAATTCTCGATAGATGTGTACATCGCTTTTATTTGCTGTTGTTGATTACAGTGTTGGCTCAGTCAAACTCATCTGTTTGGTCCACCATCTTGATATTTATGCATCTGGTTGTATGGCCTGCTAATATATCGGTGGTATCGAGACACTTCGTTCTCAATTTTCAATGATTTTATGCTTAATCTCTACTTACTACTTTGTAACTTTTTGTTTGAGGTTGTTGTTACTTTGTAACTTTTTGTTACTATTTTTGCACATGTTATTTAACCCCTTAATCACTATGAAAGGTTCCTTTATAATATATAAAAATATACCAGAGTAATCTGCAATCCTGTAACACAAATGATGACAACACTGGCAGCAAATTGTCCTAACAAGCCTACATTGAAAACTGATTCAACTTCCCCTACAAAACTAAAACAAATTAAATTAAATATGTTTTATATATTAAATTTAATACGCATTTTCTTACTTCACAATACTCTGGTGATGTTTAATACAATTGATTAATCGATATGCCATAAATTCTTCTATTATCGCATTACGTTCTTCATTGAACGTTACAGTCTTCTTTTTTGT
>JAGTTH010002976.1:83473-99216 GCA_022606485.1 Agraylea sexmaculata | reverse complement strand
TATATATATATATATATATATAAAAGAAAATATTATTTGGTAATATTTATACCGATACATAAAAATGAACCAATTTACAAAAATATACTGCTTATTGCTAATAATACTTATTGGGTCTTGTTAAATATAAAATCTAGTATTGATGAATTACATTATTTAAAAGGAGTAAAGTAGAAAATAATAAAATAGGATTTTTTTCTAATAACAAAATAACAGTGAAATCTCGATATATTGAGTCTCAAGGGAAATGAAAAAGCTCAATCTATCGAGGATTTTACTATATCGAAGTTTATTTCTATATTTTTAAATTTCAAAGGGATGAAAAAAATAGCAAGTCATATTTAAAACTTATAATAATAAACTGTTATTATTCAATATTTATCAGAATTAACATTATCATCCTATATGTTAGTATATGAGGTAAAAAAATATAGCTTTGTCATCTTAATTTTCGTGTATTTTTTTGAAGCACACACATGAACGGGGCCAGGTTTTACTTTACAGGTAACGTCGATGGCACCACCGACGGTTATAAATATCAATTGAAAAACGGTAATGGGTAAGCCTGTTGGGGCTGATGGCGATTTATGGAGTGTATTTTTGAAATTCGCCTCCATTAATCAGTAAGCAAGGGAAGCGGAAGAATGTACACAGTGGCGTGGCGGTGAAATGAGGAAGCCGCTGCCTAATGATGAAAAGTGTGAGGCTTGTCGTAGTAAAGGCTGTTTTTATCACTCGTATTATACGTTTGTTAGTCATATACAAGTGTTATTGTGGCAATTGCATAATATTTCACGTCTCGGCACTCCATTAGTCCTTTCAAACGTTTTATTAGCTCCGATTTACTAACGCCTGTATTGCATGCACCTTCTTGTTCCGAGCGAGAGATCGCTACCCGCAAATATCATACATACTTAAACTGTGGCTATTGACTCTTCAATCAACACTGTTTCTATAAAATAATTAGTAATCTATAAAGATAATCGGAAATGCGCCTCTAAGTAATATATATAAGATATAGAGTTCGAAAGTGAAAATTTTTCTGAAAACAATCATAAGGAATATGATTCACAATAAAATTTGTAAGCTAATCCAATACTACGGATATGAAATATGTATTAGTAGGTGATATAACTATATCAATATTTATGATATTTCTTGTATTTATTATATTTATAAATGAATCTATATTGTAAATATATCATTGTTTAATTCTTACACAAATATTAATTTTGGTAGGTATAATAGTTTAAATGATAAAATATATATTATTTACAAATAAAATATGGGATTAGCCAATACCACCGATATATTAAGATGCCATGATGTATAAATATAAAGATGTTTTGGATTTGCCGATCCATTTAAAAATGATTATACGTTTTATTTCTACAGTTACTTTTATTCTCTTATGTGTTTTTCGGGTTCATTTTGCTTATTTATTAAGCTTTGTAGTAGTACAAATTATATGCGAAATGTTGATAGTTAATAAATATTTTTTTTCACTTTGTATTATTTCCGACACAATATCAAGATGGCGTACCAAGTTAACGAGTCTGAGTGACACAATACTAATTGGTTAAGTGTGGTAAATGTTAGTTCGTATGAATTATTGATAGATGTATATCGCTCTTTATTACTGTCAATCACCTTGATTACTGTGTTGCCTCAGTCAAACTCATCTGCTTGGTCCGCCATATTGATATTTATACATCCAGTTGTATGGCATCTTAATATATCGGTAGTATCGGGTAATCCCATATTTTCTTGTAAATAATAAATATTTTCATAATTTAAACTATTATACCTACTAAAATTAATATTTGTGTAAGAATTAAACAATGATTTATTTACAATATAGATTTATTTATACGTATAATAAATACAAGAAATATCATAAATATTGATAGAGAGCCTACAAGGCGTGAATATTAGGAAAATATTTATTTGTATTACATATTAATACTTGACCGTTATTTGTCTGGCTGCTTTTCATTATACATGAAATGAATGGTGTTTATTCAAATCGACGTCTATTTGATATAACATATGGACGAACATCAAAGTAATATTTCATAGGAATAGAGTTTGTGTAAATAATTAATACATATAAATATAAATCTCCACCGGGTATTCATATTATTCGTTCGAGCGGTTCTTTATCTTATATTTAATGGTACGTGTTCGTGCACGTGTAATCTTTTCTTCAAAAGAATCTATTGAATGAACTCAAACCAATTTCATATTAAATTTACGTCGATTGTGAGATTATTGACGAGTAAACAACAAAAATTATAATGACTTGAAATTGAAACCTCATCTATAATGTTTGAATCCATCAAATGCTAGTTTATGTGCTTAATTACTATTTTCAATATTATTTTGATTTAATAGAAAGGTATTCAATTCTACTTACTTAAAAGTTTTATTCTTTAATAAACATGTAAGTGATTAAAAATTCTTGGTATATTGACGTGGAATATGAAAAAGTTATTCTTGGGAACAATTTTTATAATTAACGTCGCGTGGCGTCGGGGTTAAGAGTAAGTTTTTTGGAATTGAGTTAATCCGTATTGATTAAATATATTTTTTTAAATAAAATATAATAAATCACAAAGAAAATACCCATACTATTGAAAGTTGTTGTTAAAATTTTGTAGAATATGTCCATGTAAAAATAAGTTTTTTTAAATGCAGCCTGTAATCGGATCATCTTTATGATTAGATCGTAGCACCTCTAATAAACAGTGTCAATCAAAAATATTTAAACAGACTGTAGTTATAAGCTTAGCTCTGACTTCTCAGTGATAAGCTTTGACTGATTGCACGTACAAATGACTATAAAGTAATGTTTATTGAGTAATATTGTATGAATGGGCAAGACAGGTATTGTTGGTGTCGTGTCTCGTGGCTACGAACACATGTCAATAGATAGGATCGCATTGTATTATCGATAATGTTCACTTTTATGGTCGTTGCCAGACTATGTATGTATGAATATACCTTATATATGTATGTATGTATTGCTCATTGTATGTGTTCAACTTAATGCATTCAACCAATGTAAATATTCACCAGTGCGAAAAATTGATGCCGTAAAGCATTTGTTATCGACTAATTTTAGACTCGTATTGTAAGATTCTATATAGATTGTGCTTGAATAATGTCCCTCCTCCATATATGATGTCTAACATATACTCAAACCTAATAAGTCTTTCTTTGATATCGTATTTGAAGACTTCGGACATATTTTTATTATATTTCATTTCTTATGTTCGTGTGTAAATGTATGGGGACAAAGTCTTGATTGAATTTTTAAAAATCACTGTTATATAAAAATAATATTTTTTGAAAAAATAGTGATGGTTTTTATTCTTATTTGGATGGGGTTTAATTCTAGAAAATGGGTTGAATATGTACATTGGTTCCGGTTTCAATTTGCAATTATTTTTTATGGATACATTTGGGCAAAAACTTTTTAAAAAAATACGTGTCAAAACGTATGAAAAAGAAATAAATCCTATTAGTATCCAATATTTTATTTCAGACTATATTTTTATAATTGGATACAATATGTTATGAATAATTTAATTATAAATTTACACTTCTTTTTGAAGTTGAGGTTGGTTTTAATAAATCAAAGCAGTATTATAACATAATACATTTAATCTTAGATATTTGATTTATTAAAAGTAATTCTGTAATAGATACGTATGCACTTTTATTGGTTGTTATAATATCCAGAATATTGTTATTATTTTGAAATATTTAGTGTAGAGAGAAGTAGCAATGTCCATTTCACACTGTTATACTAAATATTTATGTGAAGCCTCTTTATTAGAGTGGCTCACGATTTCGAACATGTCCGCCAATTGACAACGCAAATAACCTACACACGTTGCTCTACTAAATTATACCACTAACTATCAAAATATTAAATGGTCTCGAGTATCATCATACATAATAACAAGAAAATATTCAATTAAATTAAGTATCTCAGTACCAAGATGATTTTGCAAAGATAATATTATAATGCTTTTCAAATGTAGTTGAAGTAAAAGTTGAATGGTTTTCTGATAACAATATAATGGGTTGAAACACAGGATGATATTTTTATCCCGTCGCTACAATTACTTTAAAAGTCTCGCGGTCTGTTATCTAGTTTAAATCTCGGTCGTAGACTTGATTGTGGAAGCGGTTCCAACTTGGAAGCCTACTCCATTCTTATTTCCTTTCCAAACTTACCACTGCTAATGATATATACTCAAAAACTTGCCCTTAAAACACTCGCATTATTTTTATTATCATCAATTACCCCCTAATGTACGCTGGCGTGGACTTTCTTTTTCATTTTCGTTTGGGCGAAAATATTTTGTGTGAAGAAAGCGTGCGATTTATGGGTATAATTTTTAAGTATGACGCTCATTTCAAAGTTGAAATTCTGAACGCTCTCTTCATTAAAAATATCCATCATTGTAATAGCACTTTTGATTTAAATTTGTATGCTTTGCCGTAACGATCTTTGTAGAAAGTTCTTTAGTGTGTGCATTCCGTGGTTAGGTCGGTTAAATGCTTAAGTAAACGGTTTATTTGTGACGCAGATATCAGACTCGTGTCGTTGGTTGTATTTAAGTAAAACGGTTTTTTAGCATGTCTCCGGTAAAAAGGTTATCCGAACAAACATAAAGGTTTCAACGTTGTAAAGCTATTGAGGAAAAAATCGTGTCTGGAGCAAAAAAGAGGAGCTCACAGGCGCTAACAAGAGAGGCGTGCTGGGCTTGCGCTACTCGGGGTCTACCCAGGGCTACCACAATTTATGAATGAAACCATGCCATTTATTTTCGTTAATTACTCCACTCCTTCAATCGTAAATCGGTAGACGTGTTTACTAACCGGCCTACCTAATATATGAACCCTTTACCCGCAAATTGTACTCTCACATAAGTTATATTTCAAACTCACGCTATGATTAAAACTTACAAATATATATAATGTATAAATATATATGTGAGAAAAACACCAGCCTTGAAGCATGTAGCGTTTTTATTCGTATATATGTACATATCAATTCGGAACATGATTAACAAATAATCACAAATTAAAGTTGTGTATCGATTCAGGTACAATAAATGGACCTTCAAATATCCTACTATCTTAATAAATACCCATTGCCATAAAATTAGTTGCTTATATTATTGTTACGTAAAAATATAATAATAATAGTTGTGATCTAGTTTTGTGTCGGCTTAAGAAATCTGCTTAAGATGCAGTGGCCGTAGCAAACTGTTCACTTGAAAGAAGCCTCAAGTGTCGTCAGAAATGTCCTCACACTTTCCTACAAAAGCTAGACAGGCCGTCTTAAGGTTTTTTTAATATCATACCACTGAATATATAAACCATAATCTTGACAGTCAGAAAATTTATAGCACGCGAATAAATTTCACCGCGAGTTTACGCAACTTCTTGTTAACTTCGCAAACTATTCCGATATAAATTTCAGGCTACCTCTTTAAAAATATAGGCGAAAAATATTGTAAGGTAAATTTATTTCTATTCAACCTGATTTTATATTTATTTTTTATTAATAATTATAATAGTAAAATTGCTATGTTTACTCACAAATGATTCTTTTATTCTGTCCAAGCTCAATATATAATTTGAGTCGATTGATATTGCCTTCTTTTATATGAGAAATATGCAAACACTCGTAATATGAACGAGTGGCAGGTTATGAAGAAAATTTTAAATATGGGATGGAATAAAGGAAGCTTTTTGGTTGTTTGTGTGTGGGGTGGTTGTGGGTTGCGTGGGTGGAGAGGTGTAATTCTTGTAGCTCGTAGACCGCATCTCTTGAGTCGACTTGAGGGTCTACGAGGAGCTACGCCACTCGACGGCCTGCCGCTACGACCAACCGGCTTTATCTCACCTTCCAACAGAGAGTGCAAATTTTAAATACGTTAAACATTTATCGTGTAGAATAATTAAAAAAAAAATATTTATATATATATATATATATATATATATATATATAATATATATATATATATATATATATATATATATATATATATATATATATATATATATATATATATATATATATATATATATATATATATATATATATATTACTGTACATATATACAAACGAGACATCAACTTTACAAATTAACTTTTTTTTTAATCTGCAAGCTATAACCTCGATTCGATATATACCAAGCTATGTAACTTTTGGTGCAATCTGAATTAATTGCTTACTCACTTAATACTATAAACAGCCTAAATGAGGGATGATTCTGGTTATTTTAATATGTAAATCTGGATGGTTAAAATATACATTTGCGAAACATATATTAATTAATATCAAGATTATGGAAAAAATACTCCCAATATTCATATTTTATGAAAAATTACATGAAATCTGAAAATAAATAATAGTGAGAGGAAACGTAGTTGTGCTATAAACCTGCGACTCAATAACATATTTGTTAGAAGAAGAACTAGGTCAACAAAACGATTGTCTCCAAAAAACATATCTCTATGAAAATATTGGTAATAATTTTTTTAATATGATATAGGTAGTTATTTTAATATTGAATGCAAAAAATAATTCTTTTGAGTTTTTATACAATTTGAGTGATTCAATATATGTATATTTAAAAACCAATAAAATAAAATCAGATTCAACATCAAAATTTTCGTGTCAACAATCCAGTACTGATAGTTTTATTATATTTGAAATATATTTTCATCGTTTCATCTCATAAAAAATAAAATTTAATATACACCTCTGCAATGCAAAGAAAGAAAGTTCAAAGTTTTGGACGGATGCCAAAACGCCTCAAGAAAAATGAAATATTTTATTAAGATTTGCGTTGGCAGATGTGTTTCTTTATTGTCACCGTATTGAAGGGGCTCGATACGAGAATTATAAAAAGCACTGTCGGGTTTATGAAAGGGGCTTAGTGTCATTCTTATCCGTAATTTTGCTTCAGTCAGCTTATTTGGGGATCTGGTGTCCCTTTTGAAAAGTTTTAGACAATGCACGACAGTTCGAGCATGGCTTTTCTTAGCAATTATAATGCGTTTCGTTTAATATAAATAGTATTTGGTAATTTATTATATACCCAAGCTAACGATTGGCCTAGTTAATAAGAGTCATTTAAGAAGATGTTGTATTTTGTCCAGCGGCGGCGGGACGAAAACATTTATAGAGCTTTGGTCCGCTTCTGAAAGAACTCATTTATGATATGACTTTTTTATCTTTGTTCCAGGTAATGTACATGCCGCCCATCGTCAAAGAAGTGTTGGTGAATGAATGGATGTGCCTGAAAGATGTTTCTGCTATTCAAAGGCTGACGCCGCTACCCTCAGGCTTGCTGCGCCACCTTCATCACCACCCATCCACCGCCATTCTCCATGTGTTCTCGAAAAACATACACACTCCTTTCCAGCTTTCTGTGTATCTACTTCTATGACATGTGTTTATGAGTATGTCGCTATGTAAAAACTTAACGTATCACACGCAGAAAGAATGAATAATCCTCCTTCAGCCTCTCCTTCAAATGCTACTCTTTTTTCCCCGTCCATTGTCATTTTTTCCTATCGTGCTTTTAACAGATGAGGAGATTTGTAAATTAAAACATCACTGTTTGAAAATGCATCTCTGTGTTTCTTACAAATTAATAAAAAAATATTATAAATTAAACTTTTATATGATTCAAATTGGGTGTTTTTACACCCACTGGTTGATATTTATTACTAAACACATGGAATATGTATAGATGGCACAATTTATTTTAGCAAATTCTACCACCAAAAAGAATAAAACATAAAGGTACAGTAATGATCATATAAAGATATAATTAAATTAAAGTGAATGACATATTTCTTTAAAGAATTGTTTATCATCATTGTCACTGCAATAAACAAAAAGAAAAAAATGTACGATTTGTCTGAATTCCAGCAAATTGTTTGAAAAAATTGTTTCAGAATAACAACATAT
Organism: Agraylea sexmaculata; assembly: GCA_022606485.1. Taxonomy (NCBI): domain Eukaryota; kingdom Metazoa; phylum Arthropoda; class Insecta; order Trichoptera; family Hydroptilidae; genus Agraylea; species Agraylea sexmaculata. The sequence goes on along the minus strand of JAGTTH010002976.1, from coordinate 91,211 downwards.
CATATTATTTTAGAATGATTTTAATATTTTTTTTATTATTAAGAGAAAACAGTCGTCTGGAATACCAGAGAACCTACATCTCTGATGGAGCTTTTTTGAAAGGGGTTTTTTTAGATACAACAACGTGTTAATTGTCTGTCGGTGATCTTAACTATTACTAGTTACACAGGTCACCGACAAAGCGGCTCTGCCCGACTAAATAATCGCCTCAGTATTTACCTTACAATACAGAAAATCAGAGTAAACCTGGATCAAGACGATCGATGGGGATTTTATTAATATTTTTCCCGATCTCCCAGTCGTAATAACCGATCAAATCAATTAAAAAAATCTTGACTTGATCGGAATTTGAACCCATGACCACATTATTTGTAGCCTCTCCTGGGCTGTTACGCTGGTAATGTGTACATTATTTCAAAGAATGCATTCAAGAAATGGGCGCACGATTTGGTAGTGTTTCAACGTGTCTGATATTTGAAGAAAACGTTGCATTTGTAGTCCAGGTCCACTTTCTTGTTCGGGATATAAATATTTGTAAGGTTCTGAAATAAAAAATGTAGGCCCTCTTCCGTGACGTTCCCTTGGTGGTGGATTTTGAAATTTCAATTCGATTCTGGACGGCGAAAGGGGAACGAGCGTGTTGCTTATATAAAATGCGATTACCGTGCCGAACATGTACTCGTTGGCCAAAGGTTACCTGCTATTTTGGTATTTGTTCAAAATGTAATACAATAGACTTGGTGAACTGTGTTGCTTGGCTGGTACCTATCTTGGATACATTGTATTCTTGACGTCTTAACATTCACTACTATCGAACTGGCTCCATCGTTTCACAGTATCCGTTTCTCACCGGCAAAATAAACCACCCGAGACGGATTTCCGATACGTGTCTTGATAACTTTGATTTACTGATTTGGATTGAAAATACTCCAAAGGTTTTTATTTACCCGGAAAAAAATATTTATTATCTTTAAGAAAAAAACACACGCGTGATTCTGTCCAATGATTATTTCCCCATAATATGACCTCGACCCTTTGCTAAATCATGAATACTCTAATTAGATAATCAATCTGGATCACTTTGATTGATTTAAATTATCTAATAGCCAAATCAAATTGTTAATTTCTTGTATAAAACAAAGTCTATCTAAAAAAATATCCATAATTATCGTAGAATATATGCACATTTATAAAACAATTTATATATCTTACATATTTAATAAATTGTCTATTTTAATTTTGAAATACAAACCCATCATAAAGAAAAATGAAAACCAAAATATGAAATGATCTCAGTAATAAAATACTTTACGTGTTTTATTTTTTCACCTTAAATATATTTCTTATTATGGTTTATAAAATCATTTTGTGCGTACAAATATTTATTTTCCACGGGTAAAGAAATAAGTCTTGAGGATATCCAATTATACCGATTAATACTTTGTCGAAATAATTATTCTTAGATAATAAAAGGTAAACAAGGAAATGGTAAATGTTTTTTATGTCGAGACATTCCACGAAAAAAAAATTATGGCGTAGTCACTCATTTACGTTTTCAATTAAGCTTTGTTTCTTTATTTCGGTGACATAAAATGTTTTTCTTCAAAATTGTATATAATGTAAATGTGTATACAATGTCGATTTCTTATTTTTCAACACCAATTAACCACTGATGGTTTCTTTGCGTTTAATAAACACTTAGTATTCTTTTTACTGTCGAACGAATTAATGAATGTAATCAACAGTAAACTTTATATCACTATCGGTTACTTTTATAATCCTGTTAGGATTTTTCCAAAGTTTTTTTTTAAATAACACAGGATGTTCGTGCTGTTTTCAGGAAGCAGGAAGTTTTCATAAAACAGGTAGAATATTTAGCGTATATGATAAGTAAATGGACGATTAGTATCACGAGAACAGATGAGCACGCGGCTATATATTTTTTAATGTTGTAATACTTCATAACATAACTTCCTGATTCAAGTTAACAAAGATAAAGTCACGCTAAAGTGAATGCACATTTAACGATCATTTGACTATGTGCATTTATTTAACGGGTTACTCTAATGCAAATACGGCACGCTTAACCATTTGAAAGTTAGAACATTTTGGAAACATGATTTTTTTCATTTTTATGAGTCAATTAGTAATATTTTTTTTACATATACATATATTAAGATTTGTTTTTACAAGCAACGAGTATTTCGAAGCATTCCTGAAGGGGAGGTGTCTAGTTTGTTTTACAGGGGGTACATAAAGTGAAGCAATTTGTACGGGATAAAGTCTTAAGTTTTTTTCTGTATTTATCCCCGTTATTAATCTTTAGGGGGACGTAAAATTGCCGATTGCTTTTCCCTAAAAGAATCGACAGAATCTCCTGTGAGAGAAAAGCCTCCATTGAAAAAATGTTTTCATGTAAATATTAATTTTATCTTGCAGTATTTTCTTTATTTTTTACGATGCAGGACGTATTACTATTTCCGTTTTAACATATTTTATGGGTATAGTTTTTTAAATTTATTTTTGCATAAAATAAAGCTTAAATTTACTCTACATAATCTAAAAATGTGTATCTTAATTTATAAATAATGTTTTATAAAAAGTGTGATTTCAATTTTTTTATGAAATAGAGATAACATTTTTACCAAATGAAAAGATTGATGATTTAGGGCGTCTAAAATGGGTTTGCCGTTAAATTGACCGCAGAATGATTGAGTATTAATTTAATTTCGACTCTTGAGAGACAACCCAGGTGATTATTCTCATCACCAGCCATTGAACAAATCGTTGATGGATCTAGTAGAGGTTGGTGTTCATTTTGTTCTCATAATGAAGGTGCATTATTAGAGGTAATGAATGACGGTGAGCAATTGTGCGACGTACAATCCTCAAGATAAGGCATTCCCGCATGACATGGCTATTGCTGTAAGCTATACTTAGTTCAGGAATCTCATGAATGGAGCTTTGTTTTTGAGAATGGTCGCCTGTAGTCACCGGTTTCGATTTTGAACCGGTTTGATTTATACTGTTTGCTAGTGAGACGAGCTAAAGCTTATTTATAAAATAGTCGCCGTTTGACATTTGGGCGGGCGAAATGTATTTGCGAACAGCAGATGAACCATCCTTATATTTGTGGGTGGTCTTTTATAATAGTTATATCTAATAACGCGCTGTAGAAATGCCAGTAAACCGTACACACGAAATCGGTCAACATTCAAATAAATATTGCAACTTTACAGTGAAGTTATTAATATAAGGTTCTTTTGTGGGAGTAAAACTGATTTAGCTACGATAAATATCAGTCCATTCCTTAGACTTATAGTGTAATATTATAATGTGTTTTTTAAAGATACTTACATGTTTTTTTAGACGTTTAATAAATAAATTTAAGATTTATAATAATCAAAGTATAGGAAATTCGGCGACGCCTTCCACATTGACAGGATTACCTTGTAAGGGGTTGTTTAGGCTACCGTGGCCTCTACGGGAGAATAATATAGTAGAGGTAGTTTCCCAGGCCACCACACAGCAATTAGTCCTTCAGATATATTTAGCTACGCTAGATCTACTGACACCAATGAATACCGTGGATCGAACCCGAGAGTTTCGCTCACGAATTCACCACACTGACCACTTGGCCACAAGGCGCCTCATAAAAGTAAAGTGAGTCTATTTAACAGGAGTAGGATTTTCAGGGATAAGGATTTAGGATGTAGACTGGCATATGAACCAAATATAACAGCATGGCAGACTTCCAATGAGGTACAAATTTCAACACGGAACCAAATTTACATACCTATATGTAATTTTGTACAAAAATTTAGAGATCAAAAAATCTGTTTATTTAAAAGGGTAGTTTTATTTGTAATCGAGCATAATGGTTCAATTAAAAGCTCATCCGATTAATCGGCGCTTAAATGGGTTTGAGAAGATATTGTTATACGGGAGGCTTTCCTGTATGATGATGAAAACAGGTATTTTAATTTAAGCTGTGAGTCCACCTGGCCTAAGGCTATTTACCATGTCGCACCCAACACCATAATCCGATGACCATTCCACAACATCGTTTTGACATTAACCATCGTGTTTGAATTTGCCACCGTTTCCATTATATTCTATTCGATTAGCACTCCATATTAATGTGGTTCATTCTAAGCCCCAGGGATCTAAAACAAATACGAAGACAATTATATTATACAGGGTTCGGGTGGAAAATTAATGTTGAACGAGCATAAGGTAATCGATGTAGGCCAGGTGTTGAAAAAAGTGTATGAAATAAATTAAAAGGTAATTGAATTTATGTAAATCTGTCGACAGGCAGAAGCGTACCGGTTATAGATAAGCGTGGACTCATAATTCAAACATCTTATGATGACGGAAAACACCCGACGATTTTCATGTCGAGATATTCAACCAAATGGAAGGACTTTTAATTGAATTTCATGATTCGTCTCTTCGTAATTGCCTGCGAATACACCTAAACTGTGAAAACTCACACCTCTGCAAAAATAACCTCATATCAGATTTGCGTCGGCGAGAATATTTTGATTAAACTAATATATTACCTTGCTGAATAAATTATGATGTTTTATTCCGACACATATATAGCTGTTATTAAATTTTAATCATAATCTTTTTTACGCGATAAAATACTGTGCTGAATATTTTTTGGACAGTTACATAAATAATTTTACTCGGAACCACCACATATTTATTATGAAATACATTTATATACGTATTCCTAAAAGTGAAATGTGTTTCGGTTTTTTTAAATTGTAAGAGTATACTTGATTTTCTAATATAGTAAAAATTTGTAAATAAATTATATAAATGCAATTAATATGAAGAGAATTTTAGATACATGACTAATTTTATTTTTGGTTATTTATTATAAATGTTTAAATTTTTTTTAAATAAATTATTCATTATTTACAATTAAAATATTTTAATTTATTAAATACGAATATACATATATTAAATGGGGAATTCGTATTATTCATAATAAAAAATACAGTGTAATACAAAATATCTTGGGTTCAAAAATTGGGTGTATATAATTTATAAACCTTTTTTTTACTGTAACAATCATGAGAATTTTGAATATTAATATGGAATGCGGTACAAATTTATATATAAATAGGGAAAATGTATTTACACAAAATAAGATTGATAAACAAAATATAATCATATTATATGATAAGTAACACATTGAACAAATTTAACATATTTTTATAATAAAAAGTACTGCAAACTCCACGGGAACAGAGTACATAAGTTATATGTTGATATGGTTTTATTTATTTATAATAGATAAGAGTAGACTGTTAAAATGTAATATTAATTACAGCTAGGTGGAATTGTTGATTCATTATTTCCCTTTCCTCGAGTAGATAATGTGGATGGTATGTTGTGGTATAATTGTAGATGTTAAATGGGGTTTTAGTGTCCGTCGGCAGTTTAATCGGGTGATAATATTTTGACAGTTAGTGCGTCGATGGTAATTTCACTTTTGCTATGCTAATTGAAAAGCTGTACAGAGAGGAGGGTTGAGGGTGTCGGATATTGGCAAGGGTGGTTCGCCATTCGCCCAGGAAATTAAACGCACTCTTTGCTGCAGACTATTCTGCACCAAATCTATAACATCCACCCTTCATAATATTCTACTCTTTCAATCTAAATCATCATAAATACACATGTAAAAAAAAATATTTATAAATCATTGTCTTGTGCGATATTATAACAATAATTAAAACTCAATAGTGAATAATTATGATAGATGATGAACGTGTTGACGTTCTATAATTTGATAGAATGCAAGTAATTTTAACAAATTACTATTAGTTTAGGTAATGAGCTTTTCAAAGAATTTGAGAAAAAATAATTTGTACAATGATTGATAACACAATACAACTTAAGAATTATAGTAAGGTATATAAAGCATATAAATCTTCTTACGTGTATCTAAAAAAATCATTTTTATTTGACATGGTCTATAAAAAGTATGGAAAGAAATAATAAGTCAAATATGAGGATTAACAAATAATAAAACCTAAATTAACAAAAATTTAATGCATAAAATTAAACAACGGCTTGTTTGGGAAAAACAAAATTACATCGACGACTTATTTGAACGTTACTTATACTTATTTTATAAGGATATTAATTTTCTAAAAGCTGCAAGATTCTAAAAGCTTCGATATTTTCCTAAAAAAAATCAGTCCCAATATGTTAACATATTAAATTAAAGTGTAGTAAATTGAAATTATCCAGAAAAAAAAATCATTCAAAGTAACGAATCCTGCACGAGTTGCTTACCGTATTTTTATTGTAGTTCGATAAAATCAGATTAAATATATTAAAGGTGTTTTGAAAAAGTATTATCATTTATCATATGATTAAATGGCTTGTAATTGATTATTTCATAATAATAATAATGACCACGGTACGATGATTATTGCTAATATTGACATAATATAGTGTCAGCATGTGAATCATCTGATCGATCACATATTTATGATGTAGTGTCCTACTTGATATTTGCATCACCTGTGCATATTTCCACTATTCTACTATTGTGTGGTGTTGATTTAGAATTAGTTTGCTTTGACAAAGCCTCGTCTACCATCTGCCCATCTCTGCTAATACTAATTAACAGTCCAAATTGCAACGTTTATTAGCCATTGCGGTTTATTCCATTTCAATGTGTTCCCTTTTTGTCAGGCCAACTGCATTTGTTTACTGTGCCTACATTATTATTACGTTAAATACATATATTTATAATTAAAAAGTTATCTACCCACTGAAGAGGGATTGGTTTTATAATTCATTAATTAACATCGGTGTTAGTGAACTAATTGAAAAAATATAGAGTTATATACATTCGTCTCTGAAGATGACTACATGTTGGTAGTGGAAAGCGCTTAGACTGTAATCAAAATATAGTGGAAATTACAAACTTATTTCTTTAAATAATTATGGAATTGAATCCAGTATTCAACACGATCAATAATATTTAATTCGAAAACGTATTTGCCTTAAATAGCGCAGTCAAAATAGGAAGAAAAAGGGGCAAATCTAGGAATCCTAGCTTAGAAAATGTAATTTTGCATACACTAATTAATTTGGTGTTCTAAAAGTTGTCTGAAAAATCTAATAAAATCAAGTGACGGGTTTGAAGTTATTCAAGGTGACAAAAATCAGTTTTTCAATATTATCTCAATTTCTATGACTTCAATGATGTTAACATCTGAACAAACATTGTAGACTTTAAAATTTGTGACAGATTTTATTTAAAAATATTTTTCATAAACCCCATCGATTTCGAGTAAGGAGGGTAGAGAGGCTGTTCTTACTGTAGTAATTTGAAGAATGAAGTCTCTTAAGACTGATAATTATTTCAAATGGTTTTAGATTGTTATAATTCAAAGCGATATTATATTTTCGATTTAATAATATTTAGTTGTTTATACCAAAGATGCGTTGATCTAGTCGGAGGAAATTTTCTCAATAGGTTATATTTACAGAGAGAACTATTTTTTATTAGGTTAAATTGAAAGCGATTCGTATTTGACACGCCTAATACTGCCATTTCTCTCGCTAAGCCGCTGAAATTAAGCCTTCGGAGCGAGCGGCCGGCATAAAAAACGCGGTCGAGCGATAAATAAAGCCTGCCCAAAAATAAAAGCGGGAATTTTCCCCAAAGCTTTTCTCTGCATGTGTTGTATGTATATATATATAT